>JABFPB010006267.1:0-12216 GCA_022817645.1 Ceratoteleas bidentatus | reverse complement strand
TCATCATAACTGGGACTCGAACCCCCGACCTATGACGCAGAAGTCTGGAAGTATAACAACTCGGCCAAAGTCCTAATACTTACAAGACTCGTTCAGAAGTTCTATTTAAATTCGTAATTTAAAAGTCTGAAAATGTTAGACTTTATCTGAGAATTTCATAAGTTTTCCGAGAATATCAAACTTTTTCAGAGAGTTTTTCAGAGAATTGTGAACTCTTAATTTAAGTCTGAAATTCTCTGAGAAAGTCTGAAATGGTCCGAACAAGTGCGAAAATACCCGAAAAGTTTGCCGTCCGAATACTGCGGGTCAGGCGTTTTCAGACGTTTCTAGACGTTTTTAGACATTTTCAGGCATTTTCAGACTTTACTTATCACGCGTCGGTACATATCTGAAAAAGTCTGAATAGGTCTAAAACGGTGTCAAAATTGGGACCTTTCAACCTTTTTTTCAGACTTTTTATCCAGACTTTTTCAGACAGTTTTCAATCTTTTTCAGACATTTTCAGACTTTTTATTTCTACAAGGGTTGCAATCAACAAATGTGAGATACCTTTTCTCATTCTGCGATTCGATCCGGTAATGTGTTTAAACCAAACACTCGGAAACGTTTCGGCTGATGAAAAATGTCGCCGAGTTTCCGAGCGCTTTTGTGCTTTGAAGTCCTAACAGTGTGCGGCAAGACGACGAGTCAACTTTGACGTTTGCCTCACTCGCACTCGGCACGGCATAAACGCATTAGGACGGATCGGCTCGGTTTGCGCGGTGGACCCGTGGCCCTACCGGCTCGCGCAATCAATAACTCGAGAACGGGCGGGATGCCGACTGGTTAGCAAGACGCGCTCTGAGTGACCGAGCGTCGCGACTTCGACGCCACTCATTCCAGTCAACATCCAAATTCACAACGAGCTCACAGTGAATTAACACGTGGCATAGTGTTAACTCACCAGAGATGCACTACACGCCGATCGGCTACTTTCAGATGCTATTGCTACGCCATCTTCATTTAAACTAATTAAAGGGATTAGTGGAATCAGCAAAGTTTATTTCCGAATTACGGAAATTCGCATCACAATATAAACAAAAGAGTATTTGTTTTTGTTTATGGGCAAATCTCAGAAACTTTTAACCTCCGTATCGCTATTATTGTTTCAGGATATTTTGTCCTACTTTTGACAATTATCAAGCTTTTCGCCATCAATATGATTAAGGAATAATGTCTGTGCTTCAAAGTAATAAAAAGCCATTTTCGAAGGTAGTTAGTAACAAGATTTTAAAATTTGTTCCGACATCTGTCAAATTCGCCTTGTCGTTAGTGGTTATCGAGTACTAAACTTTTAATTATTGTAAAAGGGCAACAACTAACTTAAAAAGTAAAAGTCAGAAATTGTACTTTGATTTCATTGAATTAAACAATTTTGATCAGAATAATATCAGATTTTACTCAAGTTTCGACGTCAAAGACGTAAGGCGCATGGTATGTATAATTATTCTAAATCGTTAAGTATTTTTATATATTTTAGCGTGCGCACTGAAAGTTGAGATATTGTTGAGAGTAGTGCATTAAGTTTTTTTGTAGAAATATATTGAAACTGGTTCACGGAGAAAAAAAGTATACAAAAATGTGACTATGTAACCGCTACGAAAATTGTAAATAACAAATGTAAATAAGTAACAGATTTATGCCACCTATTCATATATATGTTGGGGTTCACATTTTTATCACACATTTTCATATACCGTAATTGAAACTTTGTTTTCATTTACATATAGTACTCTTTTTCTATACTTCATTTGAAAAATTAATATACTTTTTTTCTCCGTTTTATTTTCAGTTACAGTTGGGTATGTTACAGTTTTGACACGTTACATTTTGATGTCAAAACTGTAAGATTTGTTACATGAATCAAATAAATTGTATTTATTATTACTGCGACTAATATTAATGCAGTAATAGACATACAAATCATTAAAACATAGTTGTGCTACTGATTTCAATTTTTCAATTTTAGACTATCATAATTTAAAAGTTCCAGAGAATAGCCCTTATATTTACGCAACCGAAGGATGCATTTTCCTTCCTAGGGAGTTTTCGGACAGACGAATTTCTCGCTCTCCTGTGACATAAAAAAAAGTGCATTACAGGAGATGGCGGAAAACTTTGTTCTTCATGCGATTGCAAAGCTCGACTTTGGGCTTGCAAACTTTGTAGGAGGAAGAGGTTTTTCTGCTTTTTCTCCCTTGGTGCAAAATATACTATTACTTCAACGTCAACAAAACAAATTTTCTAACCTTATCTAACCTAAAACAAAAATCCTCTAGTCTGTACTTTGTATTGCGTATTCAATACGCTCTTAAAAATGTTATTAAAATCCGATTGTCAAAACCGGAATCCTCCTGTGACAGCAGGAATCCTCTGATCCTTCTGTCACAAGAGGATCCCGCTTCTGACAATCGGATTTGAACATTTTTAAGAGTGTAATGATAAATAGATTCCGCCAACGGTAACTAAATATTTCCTAGAATGTTGTGAGTTAACTGTGCGCCATATGGTAACTCACTGCGAACTTACTATGCGCTTATTGTGTATTTCGATGCTGGATGTGATATGTTTGTCCGCGGCTCGCGTCGTTTACATAATACCCCGCTTCATCATTTATGTTTTTCGCCGCGGCGCCTGATTTATGGCAGCGCGCCGTTGACGTCATTTCCCGTCGATTCCCGACGCACGCTTTACTTTGCCCCAAAACTCGACGGATTTGTCGAAACCTTTTTTCACGGCGATACGTTTCATTGGACCGCGCGCAAAAACTGGCGCCCGACTTTTCGCCAATTTCAATGGGTTTCTGGGTAAAAGTTTGCCGGGCTTTTTGAACTCAAGTGGGAAAACATTTTGTGCCTGAACATGTTTTGCGAATTGAAAAAAAATGACGGCGCGCAGTTAACGCGAGGAGTTTCTCACGGTTTACGTGGGAGATTCATTATGGACAAGGTGCATATTGTTGTTTTTCTTTAGAAAAGTCTGCCTTCTTTGTAAAGCTTATTGTTTTTAAGAAGTCGATTAAAGTCCTGTAAATACATTTGTAGTGTACAAATGTATTTACAGGGCCATTTTTAATTATTTTTTGAAATGCGTTTAGTAGATTATATTTAGCGATTATACTTGCATAGTTTGAAGTTATGTTCCAGCGTTAAAATCATTGAGTTTGATTTAGTTCGTTAATATTATTAGTTTAGTTTGAATTATTATTAAATAATATACAAACATTTCAAAAATATGTCTACACTCAGTTTATCGATCTTAATTTTTCAATTACGCCAGTCCACACTACAAAAACAGGTGTCTTTTTTAAGAGACACCTGCTTTTGGAGAAAAGATATGAAAAACATTTCAAACGAAGATGTTTTCTGATGAAAAAGACACTAAAAAAGTCTAAACGTTTTTAAATTGACTAAATAACAATACTTATTCCCATCACATTGTACGATATTTTTCGCCTGTGTGTGCTTTTGCAATTTTTGTTTTTGCAAGTTGCATCGCGAATCGAAATCGAAGCGAAATAATCGAATTCGATGGCTCATAATCGCGATATCGCCCGTCGGCCTAAATCATTTGTACCCATTAGGTCCTTTTGCCATTTGTTTCAATATCCTCGCAACGTCCGGGCCTCTGCCGTGTCGGACTACATTTCGTGATCGATCGCTATATGTTTATCCGCAAATTATGGAAATTCACTGTTTACGTACACAGTTTGCATTACCGTTGTGTTAACGTTTGTATTTGCAATTCTTGTTTTGTAATTCCCTTTTACTAATACCCCTGGACCGTATCGTCTGATCTTGTCACTCCATCATTTCCGGTGTATAACAGTTTCGAAAATTTCTCTAGGGAGATAACTGGATTTGAAAATCACATAACCCGAAAACATTTGTTAAATTATTACAAACCAATAGGGTTAATCTATTTGGACCAATGCGGTTTTTGTCAAAATCTGTCCAAATTGCTACAGGTTACAATAGATAATATTTCGAGCAATCTGTAAATACATATTCAATTGTTTGGTATTTATGTGTGTATGCAAATAAAAATACTATCTATTGATGTCCATTTGGATTTTCTCTATTTTTTTATCTACTCGTTCTTAAAATATTTGATCAACATATACCTAGTAATTTTGTTAAAAAAATTGGGAATGCTATGGAACCAGATGAAATTTTTAAATAAAGGAAAATAAAGACCGGGTTTTTTACGAACATTTCTTTAAACAGTGTTAGGACAGAGTGGTTTCAAAAGAAGTAATGAAAGCTCCATATTTGAAATTCGAATTTAGTTTCACTGACGCTTTGAGAGCTATTCTTTTGAAATTCTATATTTTTCCGCAATTATTATCGAAGAAAAGCTGAATTTGAAAATGCACCGATATATCTGTTTACGGAAGATGAGCGAATTTTTTGCTGACAAACGCGGGTTCGGAAGATTCAGTGCAATGCAAAAATGTGTTCTGCTACGAATGCTTTCCGAATACGGCAAATGACGTGTCGCTTTGAAAAATTGATTAAAACTTTCTTGTAAGCTAAATCGCATTTAGACGAAACAATTGTTCGTGAAACTTTGATTTTGCATTGGGGAAAAAAGTTTAGCCGCGAGTTACGCGGTGCCGTAGTTGGAACCGCGCAAATATTTTTTCACAAACAAAACTAGAAAACGAACGAAACTTGCCGCCGCTTGAAAGGTATTTTTCACGCCGGCGGATTGTTGCGGATACTTCCAAGCTGCCGGAGTTACGCTAAACTGTTGAAAAAAGGGCCACAATTTGAATAAAAGGGATGCGCGTATAAAAGCGCAAAATGAGTCCCCAAGTAATGCCGTGGAAAACAATTTTTAATGCTTTATAGATAAAACTATTTCGAAAAGTAGTTGAAACAAATATCTATAAAAACGTATTCAAATCATATAAATCCGATTTCAATTAAACTGATCTGAATTAAAAAAAGTAATCATGATTTCTGGAAACCCAATTTGGTTCAATTCCAGTTTCGAGCCTCCGCGAAATTGAAAATTGGTATCGTTTCATAACTTTTCCATGGCTCGAATTTCCGACTTTGTCTTAATACATCTCGCGCTTTAACGCCGGAATTTCTGCTATCGGGCTGGGACTTGTTCTCGTGACACAGAAATCGAAACATTTTCGCACATCTGCATCGTCAGCTCGATTCGTATATATAAATTAAGGATGTGTCGTGGAAAAGGGGCGACGTTTTCATTGGTATATACGCGGCGTAGTCTTTCCCCCCAATTTATCGCGATCCCTGGCGATTTCGCTGCTTCGTGGATAATACGTGGCTAACCCCGATAATAACAAAGATTTCCGCGAGCTGCGAATAAACGACTTTTCAGCCAACGGGACGCGCCATTTTATTTCTTAGCTCAGTGACGTTTTTTTCCACCGTCTGTTCTTTTTTCGTCTTTTCCATTACAACCTTTCGTTCGTCGGCTTATCACTAAGCAGCATTTTTGAGAAAAATGTCTGCGAGAAATGATCCACGGATCCAATTGTTCAAATTGCTCTGCCCTGCGAGAAAAGGAGCCCCAAAGTTTACGATTTCACGAATGAAATCTTCCTTGTTCTGAAATGCGAAGATTAATGTCAGAGACTGTATACAGTACAATTTGTCAAATAAATATGAAGATTAATTAATGCATTGAAATATTGATGAATTGGTTATTGCAAATCAATCCTTATTTTATTGATTATTTCTTAATGGAATTCGGGAAAAATGAGGGACTTTTTCTGAGTATAGTCAGACAAACCTGCAACACATTTTTGATAGAAAGGAGTAGAAATGAATTGGATTTTTAGTCAATTTGCGCACTCATTTAAATTGACTTGAATTCATTTAATCTCACTCTAAAAAATCTTCCTCTTCCCTCATACTTATAATGCGTACTTGGCTGATTTAGAACAACGAAGATGTATATTCGACTACCTGCATACCGCTTCCACGTTCGGCAAATTAAATCGAAATACGGTAGGTGGAATTTCTCTCACTTTAAAAGCGTTTATGTTGACAATAGGCTCGGATGACACATACAGTTGCATATCGATCTATGCCTCTAATTACAAAATAGCTCGATTTAGTAATTATTGTTATTTTTTTAAAACGAGCTCATTTCACTAGAAAAACAGGTATCTCATTAGCGTTTCATTTTGAGACATTGAAACATCTTTCGTGTTTCTTTCGGGTAAAAGAGTTTTGTTTTGAGACACTTTTCGTGTCTACTATATCAAAGTGTTTCAAAATGAGACACTTCTTTTTGTAGTGTTTGCTATAATATCCTTAAATGTTTAACTAACTGGAATCGGTGCAAATAGAGAAAAAATTATGTTTGCATGTTTCACTACCCAGATAGAATATCAATTTTACTTACATTTAATATGTGTCTAATATACGTATATTATATGTATATATCAATTTTATATTTCAATACCCATCTAATATATGTATAATATACGTCTTGTTCTATCGGGGTACAGATAGTGGAATTATTTTTGAATAATTAAAAAACGAATTATTTTTTAATATTTTTTATTCGTTTCTTATTCATTTTTTATTCATTTCTTTGAAATATTTTTTCAGAGATACTTTTAATGGTCGAACATCCCGGTTATTAAGGATAATGATTAAAATAAACAAATTTTCATATTTCAGCGTGTTATATTACAGCGTGACGTCGAAACTGTAGCTTTTTGTTGACATGTAATCCGTCTTCTCATACTTTGACTTGTCCGCAGCTGCTTAATCCGAGATTTTCAGTGTTATCCGAGATCGCGCCTCGGATAATACGCAGACTCGAATGCGCTGAACACCTCGGATAACGGTGACGTCGGATAATCGAGGTTCTACTGCGACACATTTTCATACGGCAACCTATATTCTTCGAAGCGTTTTTCGATATCCGAAATTTTTGAAATTTCTATTTCCCCTAGTAAATAGAAAGTCTGTACATCGAGAAAAAAGCCTCGTTTACTTTAGTACGATTTTAGGCTAAGACATTTAAAAAATTCAAAATTGCATATTTAAAAAAATGTTTTTCCCATACGTGCCCCAAAAACGTCGAATTTCCAACCTCGAAATCAAGACGAAAGTTGACATTTGCCGGCGAATGACAGTCGTCGGATGATTTTTCAGTCGTCGGAAATCATCAACTTTTTGTCCTAGTTGCACAATATACTATGAACTATTTAAATTTCAAAGATTTCAAAATTTTTAATTTTAAAGTTTAACTTTCGCATTTTCTGACTTTCTATAATTTTCCAATTTACCTTATCTTCATTTCAGTGTTTGTTTCGTTCCTACATTATTTCTTACGTTGTTTTCTACATGATTTCCCCTGTTACCCTTTTCCTCTCTTTCTTTCGTAGTTAGTTTCGATAGGGAAATTACATCCTCAGAATGTAACGCAGCAATATTATTCATAAGTATCGAAATACTTACAATACCGTTTTTCTCAATGAAGATCGTTGATCATTTCCTCATTCACCTTCCACTGAAACGATTCCGCTCATTACCCCCTCCCCCCTTCTGCGCTCATTAACTGTCGATCATTTCTCATCGACCTCATCTCTCATCAAGCGAACTTCCAGACGAGCAATTCTCCTGCTCGACAAGACTCTCGATAACTTTCGCCCGACGCTTCATTTTATGGACTTCCGATAAAGCCCGGTATACAAGCCCGGCATAACCTGCGCCAGTATTTCATCCCGTTGCCTCTCGTCCGATGAAACGCTGCACCGCGAAATGGCGCTCGTTCGCTGATTTTTGCGCCACGCAATCGATCGAACGAATTACTTTGTTTGTCCCGGAGTCGGCGCCCTCTAATTCTTTCGCACGAAACGATCGAGCGCCGACGATCCCCGCAGTTCCGGCTGCATGAAAGATTTCGGCCCATTCAAAACGTCCGGGCGATCCGCAAGACAAATGAACGAAACACGTGGTGCGAATAAATTTGGTCGAAAAATATGTGCCCATTTGTTGTCACGATGACGCATTCGGATAATTCCAGAAGTCAAAATTTTTCTGCAAGACGCTAATCAAAGTAGAAGGTGGTCCTCTATAGGAAAATAGTCAAACTATTTTTCTAACTATAGAAGAACACATTCTCCAATTCATTTTCCCTGTGGTGATTTTTCCTACATAATCTTTTTCTCAATAGTTTTCTCAGTTACAAAATTAAGCTTTTAGTTTATACTTATCAGAAACTGATCTGTACACTGGGAGAAAAAATGCCACTGCACCAACAGCAATCTTATACTAAAACAGTGATCTCTGTTGAGCCAAAACAGTATTGCTTTAGGATCATTACGTGTTCAAAAATAACCTAGTTAAATGCCACAATCACAGTGCCGTCACAGTGACGGCCATGTGTTTTATACTGTTTTTGAAGCTTCGTCCTCGAATTACTATAAAATATAGCTTTTCTTATGCAATTTTTCCCTCCGTGTGATTAACATCATCAAACCTCACAAAAACCGATTCGAATTTTTCTTTGGAATTACGCAAATTGACCAATTATTATCCGAATTCGGTATGAAACTCGAAAAAATCTTTCTTTAATGTACCTTTTTCACCTAAAGAAGTGGTCTCGTCCTAAAGAAAAATCTTTTTACTTTGATCAGTGAATCTTTTTTCCACAAAGAATACGTGATCACAAAGTATTGCAGGTGAGGAATATTAGACAAAAAATGTCCTGATTCATAATTTGACAATGATAAGTTAGATTGCAATATCAAACTAAATACGCAACAAATGTACACGTCACTCCGTCACGGAGCACGACTACTCGTGGTCATAAATTAACTTCGATGACTTACACATTCACTCCATGAAACCACAATTTAACTCCCAATCAACGCGTTTACACTCGCGTCAGTTTAATATACCGTAGTAGATGAGATCTGCTGAAATTCTATATCGAGTGAATATTTCATCCGGACAACTTCAGTTTTAGTCGACATTTTTTGCTATGTACAAAGCGTGGAAGGGGCAGACGAGAGACGGGGAAGAAACCAGCTGAATCATAATAATCAAATAAGGGCGGTCGGATATGCGAGAACGCGAAATGCGATATAATTAATCCGGGGGACGACACCCGCGCAGAATGCTCCTTTGTAAAATAAGTGAATGCAGATTAAATTTTTCGACAATAATTGGACGATTAAAATAGAAAAAAAGGTAAAGCTGACGATTATATTTTCGCGAGTTCACGATAATTACAGTTTAAAAACTGTCCGCTGAAGCTAAGAGGAGTAATCTAAATATAAGTAGATTTTCCACTAGAATAGTGTGCCATGATTAAAAAGACACATTTTAATATAAATATATAAAATTGTTTGTTAAACAATTAAAAAACTGCAGTTAATTTCTATTTCTTTCTACTATCCATAAGAATAAATTCCTCAGGCGATAAAAGTAATTCGATAGCCCCTATTGAATTATTCTTATCGCCTGTACTCTAACACGAATTTAGTTGCAAAAATATTAATATCACAAAATCTATAAAATATACCATTCTGCAATTTTGATCACTTATTCGTCATAAAATGGAGATCATTTGAGTCAAAAATGAAAATCGTACTTGTCGCTTATCGTCGAAATAATATTTGAAAATTTAATGTAGTTGCAAACCAATCAGGATGAAGTGGTACCTTTCTGAAAAAAAAAAAATTAAACTTCAACTAATTATCTGCTCGTGATTACAATTTTTATCTACGCATAGTTTACGAGATATTAAATGTAAAAAATATCAGTTTTTCCGTTATAGTGGGAACTTCATACCCGCGTGGAAAAAACAAATCTTGTAACGTGGCATTTTTAAAATGCCATGTTCCAATCGTCCCGAAGAGACTTGGCAAGATTCAGGAGGCTATTCTTTATTTTTCATTTTGCGTTTGTTTTCAATATTTCATTGTTGCGATGTATATTTCTGTTGCACGAGCTCCCACTTCCTTCTCTCCATTCCTAAGTCCTGATCATTTTTTGTGTTCCTTCGTGTCGGGTACTCTTGCGTTGAGTGAAGGAACGAAGTGGAGTTTGGCGATACAGTAGAGTCTACATCGAGGCCTCTTCTAAAGAGGCCTCTCGGTGGCTCACGTATATGTCACCACTACAAACACGCGTCCTTCCATTTCCGAAACATGATATTTGCCGCCATGTTCACGTTAAACATTTCCTTAGTTTGTTTGACAGCCGTTTGACACGATCATAACCATAATGATGGAAGGCGAAAATAAGAAAATGGCTCCGCCTAAATAAAGAAAAAGATTTTTGACGATGAACGAAAAAGTGGAAGTATTAAAACAGTTAAATGCTGGACAATCCGCTGACACTGTAGCAAAAATGTATTGTCGTTTTAATTTATTAAAGTTGTATTGATGTCAGATTTGTACATTGTATCCGATGAAAAATCTCAATTCAACATTACATGTATTTTTATTTATGAAAAATATAATTATATTATACAAATTAATTGATAAAAATGATGTATTACTTGAAGTAGTTTATATTTTAGTAGCATTAACATTCAAAAGTAATTTATATTTTTATGCATAGCAATTTACACTTCAGACATTTTTCAATATATATTTTCAATAAAAACAATTAAAATCAGACACATTTATAAAGCGGAATTTATTTTTAAAGATCTTATGTAGAAGTCAGTAATTTATATATTTTGAAAAAGAAAAACTAATTTGACACTACCAGAAATTTTTCTGGTAAACACCATTCTGGTTAGCCCAATCATGTTTCATAGTTCATAACCATTACGAGAATTTTGTAACGGTACTATAATTCTAGAACTGGTTACAATAAAACATGTTTGGGCTGACAAAACCGATATTTTCATCTGAATTTTGTAACGATTACCGAATTATTCTGGTAAAGGTTACCGGTATTTTTTTTCGGCGCATTGTTCATTAAAATTCGCTTCATTTTTCAAACTTATTATTTTTATTAATTTTCTAGTTATATTTCACGTTATTGTGTTTTTAAGGAAAGTCAACATTCTATCTGAAAGATTTAGAACGAAAATCAGAAAATGAACGATTTAGAGTGCAAATCTGAATAAGGGCAATTTTAATAGGAGCTATCGATTTCTTCGCGGTATTACGAGAATTTATTTTCAGCATAAGATTCTGCAATTTCTTCACGTAATCTAAATTCTCTATATATCAGGAGATGTCGTTGCAACATTAGCAGATTTTTACTTTAGACGGTCTTCTTAGTTCTGGGCGTAAATCGAATATTTCTAAAGTATATTATTATGATCTTATTCAACTCCGATAAATACTCTAGGGTATGCTTTTCGAATCGATTTCGGACGATTACATCTTCGATGTAATGCTCTTAAGTAAATTATTCAATGATGCGCATAAATCTATAAACTATGGAACCCGAACGGCACCCAAAAATGCGCTTTGAGTAGTGGCTGTAAAGTAATTAAACCAATACTTTGAATTATGAAATACTTGCAGATTCCTTCGACATAATGCGTACTTTGATGATATGCCGCCCGGTATTATTATAACGCGGCTAGGCAAACGTTCGCAAATGATTTTTAATTAAAGCGAATCGTATAACTGTTTGAGGTTGCAAGCGGGTTAAAAAGTATCGATGTTGAATTTATATTGACGTAACGTTCAAGCGGGACGGGACTTTTGCTTGAGCGTAAAATTATGGGGAAAATGATATATTAAGGTAGACGATGCGCGGCTTTCGTTATTTAATGGATGCTCCGGCATGAGCCGCTAGTGAGGGCAGTGGTTTTCGCTCGGGATTGAGTCGGACGTGATAACGTGCGAAAATTACTCATTAATCACCTCGATGATCACTCTTTCAGCCCTTCGAGCTGATTCTTTGATCATTGCTACTCATAAATCATTTGCTGGAATTATTGCTCATGGACGATTGACCATAAAATCCCATCAAATATCGCGCGAGAGGAATTCCGGTTACCGTATCCGGATTCTGGTTACCATAATCGGAAGTGAGGTTATGTAAATACAAATCATCTCGCGGTCAGTGGAAACTATTGTTTCGGTACATGGGTGACCTTATCGGAACCCTATCAGTGAAAAATATTTTAAAATATTTTAAAATATTTTAGAAATATTTTTAAATATTTAAAAATATTTTAAAAATATTTTAGAAATATTATATG
>JABFPB010006266.1:0-12221 GCA_022817645.1 Ceratoteleas bidentatus | reverse complement strand
AGTCAAGCTTAATCGAGGTCGTTTTGACATTGAATCGTTCACATCAAATCAATCTGGAATCGAGCATGAATCGACATCGAACTTCGATGTCCATTCGACCTAAATTCGATGATAAAAAATTCGATGCCTAAATGTCAGTCGATTCGACTGACATTTAGGCATCGAATCGATACTGATTGCACAGTTCCTCGTTATTGAATCAATTTTGATTCGCTTACAATGTCGACATCGAATCAATGTCGATTCAATTATCGTGTGTTATTAGGGTACAAATCGTTGATATGCCTGAATTACAGTTCTTTTTGAGCGAACTAAATACAAAATATCCGCACTTGTAATCTGTCCTCCTGTTCCTGGCGCAGCGCCATGAAGTCGTGTCTTTTGTTCTGCGCCTCCAGCTCGTTGATGAACGCGATTTCCTTCAGCTTTGAGTCCTCGTCGTGCGCTTTGCGCACGATTTCCAGCAGGTGCTGCGTCCGGTTCTCCTCGGCCCGTTTCAGCCTCATCTCCATCCGCACCCGTTTGTCCTCGATCAGCTGATTCTTCGCGCATTTGACGTCCTCCACTTTGTTCAGCAACTCGCGCAGCCGCTGCGACTTTTCCATCATAAGCTTCTCGCGTTTGTCCTGCGCGCATGCCTGCTTGGCCTGGTAGCGACGCAGCATCTCCGGAAGTGATTTTTTGCGCGACGGAGACGATAATTTCTGGTGCAGTTCCAGTGCCCTGCCGGGGTGTCGAGCCACGAGGGCCTGCAACTGAGCCAGGGTGTCCATTCGTTCGGCCCAAGACATACCTTCCAACATGTTTTCGTACCTGAAAGAGATGAGAAGGAAATAAGTCGACGGTATTGGGTGTAGAGGCAGGATTGAAGAAAGTTAGACGTGTGTTGAGTTTTAGGGGAAACCGTTTGGATGGATGTGTTGGAGAGAGGAAATCGTTTGGTTTGAGTACCCACAAGGCTATGTTTAGAACATTTTCAAAAATGAATTTTTACGGTATAGTTTATGTACCGCTGGTTTAGGATAGGGATATTTTCATTTGAACACAAATTCGGTCAAGTTTGAAGTAATTTAGATGTAGTCGTTTTCAAAATGTTTAAGATTGTCAAAATTTCAGTTTCTTCGAAATATTTCAATCATTCTCCTATTTATACTCAAATTAGAGGATTTCTGAGCCCTAACAAGGTGAGATGGACAAATTTCAACCAAATAAGTGGAGTTTCAAAATGCAACAGTTTTGAAACTCCAATAACACTAAAGAAATATCATCACAGTCGTTTGCATTATTTTCACAAGGGTCTTGTAATTGAAGGACCTAAGTATCATACTCTATCTGCAGATTTACTCAAAAAGTTTATTGATCCTGTGCGAAAATATGTACACATTAGCTATAATCTACTTAAGAACAATTACCTTATCACAGCAATGTAGCTAAATGACGTTATGAGTAAGAAATTCTTATACATTCCTTCACAGAACAGATCAAGAGATGTTCTATTAGGGATGTCTCATAGAAACGCAGTAGTACAAAATAAATAACTGATTCGCCATCGACATTTCGATGGCGAATCATTTATTTATTTAACACCGGATTAATCTTCCAGCATTTTGCCTTTTGTATTCGGTTTTGATAAAACACAAAATCACAGAGCCGACAATCAGAGGAACGATCATGTTCGCGTACGCCGCGATCTCTCCATGCTTTATTAGTATAACATCAGTTGTGCACACTAATAGCACGGCGAATACATTGGTGCACATAACATTCAAGATTGTACCAACTTCCAATTCCGGGTAGATCAGTTCTGCGCACAATTCATAATCCATCAATACATTCACATTGAGTAGAAGTCTGAAACAAATGTTCGCGTAATTATTCATAATAATTAATAAATATATGCAATAATATAATAAAAATACTGTAATAAAAAAATATATAATAATAAAAAACAGAAATTAGTGATCCTGAAATATTTCATCTATTGTCGATACAATAGTTCAACATTTTCAAAAAAGTCATTGTAATAATTTATATTCATTAACACTATCATAACAATAAGACAGTACCCCAGAAAAAATCCTGTCACGTAAACTGCCCACAATGTCTCAGAGCACATACTTCCGGCAAACAACAGGAACATGAGTATGGACAGAGCTTTGACGACAATGTTGGTGGATCTGAAAAGATATGTCTAAATCAACTGTTGATGATGGTTTACAATGACATTTTCCCTACTTGTAGTTTTTCCTTCGATCCAGCATCCTGCAAACCAGGACTGCAGCGATACTCGAAAAGATGGCATCGAAAAAAATCTTCCCTGCATTGTGCTCAGGTTTCTGAAAAATGAAAATACGTTTCATTGCGTATGTTTCATTTTTGAACAACAAAATTTCCTTAACATTTTTTTAAATGTCAAGGAAATGTTTCAAATATGAAAAAATGAAACAAAATTTCATTTACCCTAAGGGAATTAATGGGTTCCCTTAGGGTTAGTCTGATTCTTTGTAAAAGAGTTCCATAGAGTACTCATTCATCAATTAAATTCGTACTTCAAAATGAATGTCTAGCAACGAAGTCAGGAACATCATTAAGGTCTTTAACACTGAGTTGAACAGTCCACTCCCCAGAAGCAACATGACGAATCGGCGGTTGCCAAAAATTATTTTCAACGATTGTCCGATCGATCTGCCATCTGTCACCTTAATCTGGATCGCCCTTGCTTTACTAGGTGGATTTGGGGGCTCATTTTCAAAAACTGCACATATCGAATCACTATGGCTCATAATTGCAAAAATCTAAAAAGGGCTATTAACCTGACCTAAGTATCTGATGTATATTATACTACAAATTTCATATAAGTAATACATAAAACGGGCGAAATGTAAATTAAATTAATGCCAGTAAAAAAACATTTATAGGCTACTAAATTGGTCGAAAAATTATTTTCATTAATATTTTTTTTTCTTTTCACCCCCATGTTTTGAGTTCCCAAGAATTCCTAAGAAATTGGTCAAAATTCCTAAAATTTCCTAAGAATCCCTAAAAAATTTCTTATGAAATCTTAGGAATTGTGACCGATTTCTTAGGAATTCTTAGGAACTTCAAACACGGGCCCAGCCATTTTTAAAATATTCCCCTGTTAGTGCCACTTTCCCATCTGCATAATTTGCAAGAATCGTTTAATAATAAAAAAAATTGTTTAACAATAAAACTTTCTCCATCCAATCTTACAGAGAACTACCGCCAAAGCGACTAAAGAGCATAACAGCGCGTTGCCTAGCTGAAATAAATACAGGTCGACCTCCGTCTGTTCGACGTCCGCATGCTCGAGAACGCACGTCGACGACATCAGCTGCATGAATGCCGCGCCGACGAAGGTGCCGGAGTAGGCCAGGGCGGCGGCAGTGCTGATTTCCGACGCATCGAACCAGTAGGACGCTACCTGGAGGACCGAACTCTCGGCGACAATGACTTTGTGAGCAAGCAGACCCTGACCGATCATGACGAGGATGATGTACCTCCGGCGCACTGCGGCGAACTTGATCCAGGTGCCCAAAGCAGTGCCGACGGAGGAGATAATCATGACCGTTCGGAGAGAGAATCTCCGGCTCATGCAGGCGACTGGAAGGAAACTGGTGACGGTGATGGCGGCGAAGATGATTGCGGTGAAGTTGATGGTGAGGGGAGAGACGTCGTAGTACCTGGAAATAATAATCGTTGGGCGAATTTTTACAAAGAAAAAATATTATTGTGAGCATAGACCGGATTTAAGAGACTGTGGAAGGTTTGGAACAATTTTTAGGTTGTTACATAAAAGAGACTGAATAAAACAAGTTTTATTTTTTGAAAAAAAATGTAAAGTGATTATTTTTTTAAATAAAAATCACTTTGAGTGATTTTTATTTCAAAAGTCACTCAAAAATAGCCATTTTTCCAATATTTGAAATGTACCCATGTGAGTAATCAAACCAAATAATTTTCTTATTCCAACACGTTGATCCGAACGTTTTTCGCTAAAATGATAACCAATTCTAAACATCTTGAATCCGGTCTCTGATTATTAGAATATAAGATCAACCAGTAAAGCGATGTTACTGATTAATATAATAATTTTTGGTTATATAAAACTTATAATATAAAAAATTACTATTATTGAAAGAACTACCTTGACACCACTTTGCTTATAACGGTATACTGATAAACTTGGGCACAAGTTGCGAAGCAAAACAAAGCATACAAGAATATCATGACATATCGACGTTTGTAGACCCTGGTAAAATCTTCATCTGGAACTGGAGATTCCGTCTTTCGACTACAGGATCGGACGGACTTGATTTCAACCACCTCAATTTCGCCATCGTTCATGACTTTTAAAATACGGTCTCTCCGAGAAATAACGCTCTACTGACAGCAAAACTTGACTATATGAAGAACTCTTATGTAATTTGGAGGTAAAGTTTTTAGTCATTGACTCGTTTTTTATCAACTACTGATATACATTGTTTCTGAATATTGGAAATTAACGTGAAGGTACTTTAATATAACACAATAACAAAAAAGTTCTTTATTCAGCGGGCAATATAAGTGTTGTTTGTTTGGGACAGTAAAAATAGAAAATAGATTAATTAGTTTGTTCGACGTGGCACTGTTGCGCGTTTTGGCGGTTGTTTTTCGGCGGAATGAAGCATTCTAAGAAAAAGCCAAACAGCAGGATGACGAATATTATTACGAAGGTCCAAACCTCTCCGTTATTTGCCAATAAGTGTTCAAATGTTAAGATGAATATTATTGTCCAGGCATTGGTGCACATGACTATCATGGTCTGGGCAGATTCCAATTCTGGATAAACTATTTCTGCGCTGAATTCGTAGTCTGTTAGGGTACCTGTGTTCAAGAATGTTCTGAAAAATGCGAAAATATATTCAAATTAATTTTGTAGACCTATATTGTAAAAATTTACTGTAGAAATATTAATAATCATATTCCAGACTTAAGACATTGGAAAGATAAGACAAGTTTTCAAAACGCATTTTTAACTCATTACATGAAACTGACTACTGTTTTAAGAAATCTGTTTATATTACAATATTTAGAAGTGAGAAATCCTTTGATTTAAGTAAAAACACGACTGTTTTTAGTGTGCTTAAACAATTTTTTGCTAATATCTTAGGTCTGGTTTCGAAAATTTGCTCGAAACTTACCCAAACAAGGTACCCGTAGCGTAAACGGCCCACAGTCGTTCGCAGTTCAAGCCTATGACGTATAAAATAAAGGCTAGAAAACTGAGACCTTTCATACAAATAGTTACAGTCCTGTAATCAAAGATTCATTTATATTTCCCTATTTCCTATTTTCTCATTCGCATAATCAAATTCAGTCTCCTTAACCCTTACTTATAAGCTCTCGTTTTATCCAGCACTTTGCACGCGATGAAACTGGAGACTATTGCACCAAAGTACATCAAAAACGCTATCCTTCCTGCATCGTCATCTGGATTCTGTAAATAATTGCAAACAATTGACCATAAAAATGACAAACCATGCTAGTTCTATCTTTTTTCCAAGTACCTTAAAATGTACAATCATGAACGAAGTCATCAAAGTGGAATAAGCGTTCAATAAGCCATTGTACAATCCGCTGCATATAAACAGCATGACGAACGACTTGTTTCGGAATAACACGTACAGGGATTTTCGGAGCGAATGGTCCCCACTTTCGGCATTTTTTATCTGAATCGCCCTGGCTTCGGTGGGGGGTAATGGAGGCTGGTCCTCGAAAACTGTACACAATAAAATACTGACCAATTCAGTTTTTTTCCTCTCCACTCACCAACATTTTTCAAAATGTTTAAAATCATAATCAGAGGTAGATAACTTTCAAAGTTATCGTCTTTCAAAGTTACCAATCTGATTACACAAATCGAATTTTGAAATCTTAATTTTATCCCATCTATAAAAGTCTCACATAGACAAATCGCCACAGCGATCAAACTGCAGATCAGTGCATTTCCCAGCTGCAAGAGGAAAAGGTCACTTTCGACAACGTCGATATCTAAATTGTCCTCCACAACTAGAGGCGTAATCAGGTGCATTAATCCAAATCCCAACGAGTTTCCACTATAGATGATCGAACTGGCTGTACTTAGTTCGGAGGAAACGAACCAATAGGAGGGCACGCGGAGAAATGACCCCTCGATTACCAGTGCAAACAGCGCCACCAATGCTTGGCTGACCAAAACGAGGACTATGCAGTTCCTGTTCACTGCGAACAACTTCATCCATGTACTGATTGCAGTACCAACTGCGCAGATCACAATTACTGTTCTCAAGTTCAGTTGGCCCATTATGTACGCAACCGGTAGGAAGAAAGCTACTATGGTTACGGAAAATACCAAAGCCGTGCTGTTGATTACGAATACCGACACGTTGTAATACCTGAAATAAAAAGAGTTGGTTACAAAATGGTACTTGGAAAGTAGTTGGATGTTGAAACTATTAAGAAAAACGTGTTGGGAGAAAAACTTATAGTTTTATTCAGGAAACTGTGAAAAAAGTCCATTGTGAATGATTTTTTACATTAAAAAAGGCCATTTTTTATATTTAGTCAGCATTGTTGTGTTTTGAGTAAAGAATCATTTAGTTTGAGTACAAACTCGGTAATATTTTGAGCATTTCAAAAAGCAACCTCATTTGCCAAAATGTCAACAATTATCAAAAAATTGATTTTGTCCAAACACTGCGAACACGATCGTGTTTATACTCAAACTAGACGATTTTTACTCTTACATATGGAAAAGTAAGCGAATTTAATCTAAAATCAGGCTGATTTGTGCAACGATTTAAAATGCGTTTTTTGCTTTCATATATGGTCCTTCGGATTAATGTACAGATTAAAGATGAGTCTCTAGTTAACTAAATCACCTGGCCATGATATTGTTAATGACAGCATATTGGTCCCATTGCGCGAAGACAGCGAAAGTGAGCAACGTGTACAAAAGTAGCATCAAATATCGTCGTTTGTAAATTTTAACAGAGCAAGCCTCTTTTCCCGCGCGGTCCTTCGTTTGAACCGAACTGGAGTAAGGTGACGTGAATTCTTTGAACTCCATGGTTCATGGTTCCAAACTTCCTTGTTCGTTTCACTCTGCAAACACTGAGCAAAGTTTAGCAAAACGCCACGTTACATCGTAAAAGTAATTTCATTGTGGCATTATCCAAATCAATCTCACCAATTTTATCTCAATATCACGAAATTCAACGCGATGGATACTTCCGGCGTTAGGAGCATAATGCTCCGTTTCGTGTTGCCCTCCACGAATTACTGGTTTTACAAGTTCACTTCGCGACTTATATAAGTAAACACGAGTAGATAATATTTTAATGATTAATTATCAAGTTCATTAACGTATACGGTATTGTCATTTTATCAAACTTTACAACTCGGAAATACACTGAAAATACACATTTTATCAAAACCAGGTAATTTCTCTTGGTCTTCTTCCACAAAAAAATAACCTCCGAATATCATTTAAACAACTGATCGTGTCTTCCACTCGCCAAAGTACTGTGGCGATAACTTTACAGACAATACAGTCGATTCACTTTCATTGGCAAGGAGCTACTTATTTACTAGTCATAAGTCAAACGTGTTCAGAGATAAGCAAAGTGACGGACTGGTACTACAATCTTATTTTATTGAAATGTTAAGAAAGTGTAAAAGTATGACGAATCACTCATTCATCGATTCGCGTGAAAACTTGGTCACAATTCGTAGAGCTTAAT
Organism: Ceratoteleas bidentatus; assembly: GCA_022817645.1. Lineage (NCBI taxonomy): Eukaryota > Metazoa > Arthropoda > Insecta > Hymenoptera > Scelionidae > Ceratoteleas > Ceratoteleas bidentatus. The sequence goes on along the minus strand of JABFPB010006266.1, from coordinate 4,440 downwards.
GTCAGACATCCGGGCATTTATCCTCTTATTTTCGGTTTTGATGAAACAGACTATCACGAGGCCTAGAATTAGCAACATGGACAAGAGACAGTACATCCATAATTCGTCGAAATTTTGGAGAAGCAATTGGGTCACTTGAAAGAATATGAGAGAGCAACCATGGGATAATGCCAGCATCATGGTTATTGCCAATTCCAGTTCTGGATAAACAATCTCTGCACAGTATTCGTAGTCAGTTAAGGCATTCGTTGCCAAGAAGGACCTGAAAAGAGATTGTATAGTAATAAGACTGCCTAAATTTGTATTTAATTTTGTAGTTTTGAGTTTTAAGGTTTGGCAAAAAAATTTGTTCTAGTTTTTAATAATGAATTTGAATTGTTGCTTATTATTTGTTAGTTGTATAACCTGTGACCAGAAATTGATAATAACGGTCTAAAAATTATTTAATTTGTTTTGGTCAGCTGCACAGTAATGAAAATTGACTTTCAATATGAAATACCAGAATTGTCTTGAAACACTTTTTTAATATATGTTTATCTAACTTTAAAATGTTCAATGTTTAGTGCAATTTTTATCGACTTCTTGCAATTTTAACATTATAAATATATCATCGAAAACAATATACCCGAAAGATATGCCGGATATGCAAACAGCCCAAAATGAATTGAAATACAAACTTATGAGAAATAAGATGAATGACACGACAGCCAATGTTTTCATAAGCACTGTAGTTGATCTGTAAATATGATTGGATATTAACTGAAACGACAATTAGTGAATCCATTTTCAATATACAAAAAAGTGTGTTGTCGTACTTGTAGGACTTGCTCCTACCCAAAGTCTTGCAGGTCACAAAGGTCACGATGGAAGCACCCAGATACATCAGGAAACTTATTTTACCTGCATCCTCTTCGGGATGCTACAACTCACAGCATTACAATAATAGTATGGATAAGTTTTATCCAATAAACTGGCAGGAATTACAGTATGCAAAAGACTAAGCAAGTGGCAATATAAGCGACTTCTAGGTGGACAAATTTGGCTTTAGTTTACAAATAATCGACAAAGTAAGGAACTTGTCTTTGATATATTAATTAGTTTAAAGTAAAAGTCATTTTACAAAAATAGCTCAAAAGCACTAATGCTATTACGTAAGATGGCGCTAGTGTTGTCTTAAAACAGTCTTTGCTTAGCCTATTTCAGGTGCGTCATCACCTTGAAGTGTCCAAGCATGAATTTCGTTAGAAGTGCAGCAAATATGTTGTAAACCGCTCCATACAGTCCCCTGGAGATCATCAGCATAACGAACCATCCGTTCTTGCAAACCACACTCAGTGATTTGTAAAATGAATAGTTCTTGCTTTTTGATGCTCGAATTTGGATTGCCCTGGCTTCACTTGGAGGCAACGGAGGTTCGTTCCTAAAATCTTGAAAAAAAGAAATCGATCCTCTATCCAATCTCTTTTCTCTTTGCGAAATTGGGTGATCCATTTAAATCGTTATATATTCAGAAAATATCCTCAAAAAAATGTCACACCTGCGACATCAGTACCTCAGTCAATTATGCAAACTTGTGATTTCTCTAAGAATCCCGTTTACTCCTAGACAACATTCTAAACGGACCATCCAGTAAGCAAACAAAACCTCACCAAAGTAGTACAAGTTCTTACAAAAGAATATTAGCACAGCGATCAAGCTACAGCCAATGGCATTGCCTAATTGGAAATAGTAAAAGTCATGATGCACGACGTCGATATCCCTATGATTCTGCACCGAAACCGGCGCGACGAAGTGGACTGCAGCGAACCCCAGCAGTGTCCCAGAATAGGCCAACGAAGCTGCTGCACTAAGTTCTGGGAATGCGAACCAGGTAGTCGCCACCTGGAGGACGGATCCCTCGGCGACTACCTGAAAATGGCCTATGAGTCCCTGACTGGCCACGGCGAGAACCAGCAAATTCCTGTTCACTGCCAGCCATTTCAACCAAGCGCCGATAGAGGTCCCCACAGCTGAGATCACAACTATTGTTCGTAACTCCAGCAGTCTGGTCATATATGCCATTGGGAGGAAACTCGTCACAGTCACGAGAGAGAATATGAGGGAAGTTTGCTCGATAGATAGTATCTGTGAGGTGTAGTACCTGGACATTGATATGGATTAGTCATGTGTGAATTTGCAATGGGAGAGTAACGTGAATGTCCCCATTAGTGACCATTTCTCAGCGAATACCAATTCGCAATTATTTTAAGGCGTTTGTTCAGTTCCAGTTAGTTGGTATTTCATTTGTACAATTATTTTCCACCTTATCCAACAAAATAAAAACCGTTCTAATGTAAAATACTGAAAAAAAGGGTAACTAAATAAGACATTTCTTCTGCTTATGTAGTCAGTAACTGGGACATTCATCTTGCTATTTTGGTAAAAATATCTAGCTTACCTTGACATCGTACTGCAGATGGCCACGTAATTTTTCCATTGCACTGCAACGGCAAAGCACAACGAGGCATACAGCAGCAAAGTGACATACCTTCGTTTGTACACTTTCACTGAGTACACTTCCGTAGGAGTACTCGGGTCGAGTTCACTCGACTTATTCTCTGAGACCATATAGAGTCCATTGCTCATGGTTCTCAGACGGGATTCGGTTTTAAACCGACCGATGCATGCGAGTGTTTGTTTTGCAAAGAATGCTCGCAACTGACAAGTTACGCAAGCGAGACTGCGCGAGATGTGACGGACAAGTTAATGATAGGGGAATTTGAAGTTCCTACTGCAAACGACTGTGATGTTACCTGGTACATTCATTAGAACATTTAGGAATGTCCCATTATGGAGTGTAAAACGAAATTTTGGAATTTGAACATTCAACAAAAATCCCAGTATGTTACAGAATGGAACTGTCGGATTCTTTGATGGCGCTGCAATCGTGAAAATAAGAGGTCGTTAGGCCACAAGTGTTTTTAGGGTAATAAAAAGGGGAATTACTAAGGGATTTACTAACAGAGTGAGATTCGTTTGGATGTTCAGCCTTAAAGACTATTTCATGTAGTTCCAAAATCTTTTTTAGTTTCGCTTATTCCTCCAAATTATTAAGATATAACAATTGTCCAAAATTAAAATGGTTAAGACTGTCTAATTAGCCATTTTCATTTAGAAGGATAAGGTTTATTCTTATCCTAAATCCTATTTTTATTTGCTGTAGCTGGCATACTCTTATCCCAATGACTTTTCATCTAGGAGGAGATCTAAAGGATCCTCACAAAAGTCCCAATTTGGACTTCCTTCAATCGTTCCTACCCCTAAACAACAAACAACCCAATTAAAATGCATCTTCACCTGTCCTCCAAGCTCGTCATGTCCGTCTCAATAATCAGAGGCTCGATCGAGTGTCCCTCCTCAGCCTCCAACACCAGCTCCCCATCTGTCTCATCAGTCTCCGTGTCCACGTCGATCTCCGTCGACTCCAGCTCCATAATCTGCCTCTGCAACGACTCCTCCTCATCCGACAACTGCTTCGACCTCTGCGAGTCCGCCTCCTCCGTCTTCCTCTCTTCCTCCAGGATGATCCTCTCCCTCTCCGCCTGCGCCGCCATGAACTGCTGGATCCTCTTCTCCAGCAGTTCCGCCTCGCTTTTGAACACCGCCGCGATCATCGATGTGGACGTCGGCAGGTCCCCGGAACTGTAGGAGATGTCGCTCTTCGCGGGAACCCGCTGGTCCAACTTAGTGCTGTCCTTGTCGACGACGTCCGACGACGTGCGGGAAATGACCTTGTCGACGTCGCCACTGGAGTCCCGATCGTGTTTTCCGCGACGAATCTGTCGCTGGTGGCGATCCGGGGCAGAGGAGGGATTTTTCGACCTTTCCGAGGGGGTGTCGATGCAGAGAGCTGGTAGGGACATGGCGTTGCTGGGCTTGTAGAAGCGGGTGGACATGTTGAGATTGCTGCTCCCACGACGATAACGACTGCGAACCGTTTGCCAGCCATCGCCGTCATCTTTTGTCTGGAAGTGAACAGTTTTGGGTGAATGTGAGGTGATTGATCATTATGTGGATGGATGATGAATATTCAGACATATAATCATGTTATTCCTATCATCTTCCTGCCCTACCGGAGAGATCTGGACGATATAACGTCCGGCTTATCGTCCGGCTATTATGTTTCAAATATATTTAAAAATACTTCAATAAAAAAATAATTTATAAAATACCTTAGAAAGGTAAAAGCATGGAAGTGACAAGTTTCATAATTTTGTCCTAAATATAAACTATTTTTCTACAAACTAAATTTTGTAAAACCACATAAGTATGGATATAAAAGTTGCATGTAGCGAGCTCTATGTTATATAAAATATTTTATTTCAAACCCTGATAACCAAGAATTATATAAACGATTTACATAAAGTTTACATCAATGTACTTCCTCATTATGCTGCATAA
>JABFPB010006265.1:0-12222 GCA_022817645.1 Ceratoteleas bidentatus | reverse complement strand
AAAACCCTCCTCTTCCCTTTCCCTGAAAAATCCCCCCAAACCCTTCAACCCCAAAAAACCCAAAACCCAAACCCCAAAAATCCAAAGCCGCACCTGCACTTTTGTTGAAAATCGGCGTGCTCCAGGGGTAAAGTTCACCGGCCGAAGGTGTTTCCGCCGGCTCAGTGCCGTACGCTCGGAACATGTTGCCCCGCGCTCGGTGCCCCTCAATCCAAAAACCCTCTCGCTGCGAATCGCCGGCCTCTCGTTCAAAACCGCCCCGCGGAAAACGCCGGCCGCTCGCACTGTCCGTCACAAACACTGCTCACGCGCGCACCGCTCATTGGCCGAACCCGCGCGCGCCCTCTGCCGCTCGTACACCCATCCGCCCGCAGCGACCCCTACAATTGGACTTGACCTCGCGCTTCTCAGGCCGCGACCCGACTGTCCGAAAATTTTCTCGCGCCGACTGAGCGGGCTGAGCGGCGCGCGCGGGGGTCGCCGCTCGGCAGGGCCGTACGAAGGACGGGGGGCACCGGGGGGCTCCACGAAAATCGGCGATTCGAGGCGTGGTTGCTCGCACTGGCTGACTCGTCGGTCCGCGCCGCTCGAGCCTCGGCAAAGGAATGATGGCGATCGTCCGCGATACTCCCCCCCTCCGCGTGGGAGTAGGGGGGCAGGGGAGGGGGACGCGCCGGCGGGGTCGAGGGGGGGCGCGTAGCCACGCAACGCGCAGCTAACTTTAGCGTCGTCGTCTGCGCGAGCGGCGAAGGGGAGGGGGAGGGGGCAGCGCGACTGCGGGGGGCGAGGGGGGCGCGACCTTAACTGAAGAGCGACGAAGAGGGAAGACGGGAGGATGAATAATAGTAACCGATAGCGAGGGAGGGGGCGCTCGCAGGAGGTTACGGGAGTCAGGGGCGGAGGTGGCGCGCGGGCGCCCCGAGGGGGGCCTTTTCCGTAAATTTAGACGGAAAAAGGGGGCGCGCGAGCGATAGCGATCGCGCGGGCTCGGACGAATTATGTTAAGAATGGGGTGTCAGATGGTAATGGTATCGATCAGGGGTCGGTCGCGGGATTGGTCAAGGTAGGATGGAAAATGGGTGAGTCGGTGGGGGGCGAGTTGGGGGGAAGAGAATTTTTGTAGAGGTTTTGAGGGGTGGGGGATTTAGGAAATTTCAAGATCGATTTTTAATTTTAAGGTTTTAGAAATATTTTGATTTTTTTAATTTCGTCGTTTTTTTGTGGGGTTTTGGTTTTAGAAATTTGAGGGTTTCGCCATTTTTATTTTCAGTTTTGGTTTTGGGAATTTTATCATTTTTCAATTTCATTTTATTTTTAGGTTTCCGAATTTCGAGTTTGGAAGTTGACTTTTGAATTGGTGGTTTTGGAATGTTTATTTTGACTATTGGTTTGGGAGTTTCTTCATTTTCATTTTGAGTTTCGATTTTGGAAGTTTTATCATTTTTATTTTGAGTTTTAGTTTTATTTTATTTTAGAAACTTTAAATCTGATTTATTTCGAGGCTTCGAATTTGGAGTTTTGATTTTGAAGGAGTTTGAATTTTTAAGGAGTTTGAATTTTTAAGGAGTTTGAATTTTAATACTGAATTTTAATAATAGGAGCTCGAATTTTTATTTTGGTGGTAACTAATGATTTTGTGTAAATCCTTCCATTCGATATAAAAACCATATTAAAAATCAAGTCACTCTTGGCTATTACAAATTTTCGTAATATAATCTCAAACTTATAATTCGAAACTCTCATTATTTCCAAATGAAACTACCCTTTTTTAAAGACTTCCTCTTAAATAAAAGCTCCATAATTACCAATGTATCTCACGAATCCAACCCTTTTCCATAAGACCAAAATAATCACTTCGCCCGAAGAATAATGGCCAAAAAAACCCTTTACTCGAGCAATAACCGTAAGACTCCGACTACCCTCCATTTGTGAAACTAACTCGAACATTTGACCCACTCTCCGAAGCTAAAAAACTTTTCACATTTCACAGCCCACGCCCGTGTTTTTCCAAAATAATCGGCAACACTGTCCCTGCGGTCATAAAAAAACTTTTGAAGTTCGCGAAAATTTACGGCTTTGGCGATAATTGTTGTTCGTGCACTTAAGGTTACCTGATTGTCTCGAAGTAAATATACTTGACTCGCAAATGGGTCCGCGAGCAGGTAAAAAAGGACTTAAAATGTTCGCTTTTTTCTGCCAATTTCCAGGAATTTCGAAAATTTTTTAAGACCCTGAAGGCACTTAACATTACCCAGATATTCAGGAATTGTGAGATACCAATCTCAAAAAAATATTTAACTGTATTTTAATTTAATTTTTTGATAACTGAAAAACTTAATTATGCTTAATTTAAACAAAATTTAATTTGTCAAATGTTTGAGAGTATTTTTGAATTTTTCTATTTGAGTTTGGGGGTTTTACAAATTTACTTTCCAATCTTAAACAATTTACCATACCAAATGGGAAGTTATACTCCCAGAAACATAAAAATAGTTGTCTCAAATAAATATATTTATTTGGACAAATTTAGTTGTGCTAAATGAAGCTTTATTTGGAAATAATAAATCCTTATTTGGTGTAACGAACTGCATTGCTACAAATGTATATTTATTTGGTACCTTTCATATAAATTATTTAGTTATGGTAAAGTGAATTTATTTGGAATTAATAAATTATTTGTCTGAGTGCAATACGTTTCTTCGAATGGGATATCTAAAAACAAGTTTATACTTTTACTCAATGCACATAAAATGATGCATCAACACATTTAACACTGCAGTATGAAATTTTACAAATTCGCATTTACCCGTTAATTGGTAACATTGGCCTCAAAATTGGTAACACTGATTAATTAGAATGTACTTGTAGCAAGTGTACAAGATTAAGATATTAGAGATGTATGCTATGGCGAATCTTAGTGCAACATCAGGCAATTTTAATAGAACGAATTTCTGCAATTTTTGGGACACTGTCCGGACCCGAAAGCGTGTATGTAAATGCGCTCACGTGCACCTCGACGCTTCGCTTATCAGCGGGATCATTAGGGACGTGATTAGGAAGTCCATTAGCCGGGGCAATATATCTTGCATTCTGGCCGCGGACAAGTGCCGGTAAATGAAGTTTTATGAAGTTTACGATTGGATTTCCTTCGGATGCTAAGTAAAGGCACATTACAGCCTTCAGGGGCGTACCTACAAAAAGATTCGCCCCTGGTGTAAGATCATATTTTTTGATCGAATTTTGCAATGAAAAACTAAACTATACAAATTTAAACTAAAAAACTATTAAAAAATATATAATTAAATACCCGAATGATGAAGTTTGTATTTTAGAGGAATTATTTCATAATAAGGAATCAGTAGACTGGTTCAATATTTTTACGACATCAGAATGATTTGTTTTTAAAAAATTATCTGAATTTTTGTAAGGTATTTGAAAGTAAAGCAATGTCGAAAGAAAAGGGGTTCTCTATTTATGATTGAACTAAAAATTGTTCAGTCAATCGTAATTTGTAACAGTTTGCATACATTTAGGATTGCAGCATGCAAAGTTCCCCTATAATTGCATCACCAAATAAGTTTCCTGATAAGTAAACACCGAGATACAATTCCAAGAAAGGTAAATAGGAAATATAAGTCTACCTGACGGACTGTCTGAAACGTTTTTCAAAAATGTAAGCCGAAAATCGGAATTGGAATGACTGATGTCAAGATAAAATCGAGTTGATTTTCGTGATTTTTACTCCTAATTTACACTTTTACAAATGTATTAGATTTTAATAGTTTACAGTTAATATGGGGAATTTACATTTACATATAAAATTCTGCAACTGCTCATTAAAACTGAGTTTACAGAATTCCAAAATACCTTTTTGCCAATTCCATTTCTCATTTTTATTCCCAAAAGGTCCAATGATTTAGTTTATCAAAAAAATAGCAATGAAAAATTTACATTGTGTAAAACACATTGTTTACATTTTGAAATATTTGCTCATCAATTTAATTTTTCAGTCTTCCCAAAAATATATAAAATCCTTCATATTATTAGTTCATTTTAAATGTTGAATTCATATTTAAATAGTGTAAACTCTATTTTACATACGTTTAAATATTCCTTTTTTTACATACGTTTAAATAATTCTATTTTTCATTTCTTTCCCCAAAACCCCCTAAATTACTTCAACTTGAAAAATGGACATAGTAAACCTACATTTACACGAATTTACATCGCATTATTTACAAACATTAGTATGTAAATTATAAATAATTTACATACATTTATAATTTACATATTGGTATGTAAATTATATTAGTTGGTAAACCAACTATTTATAGGTAAATTACCAACAATTTACAAATCAATTATTTAAAGACATTTACATGTGAAGTGTTTTACAAAAATTTACATGTAAATTTCCCAAACAATTACACACTACGAATTACCAGAATTATCAAAAAATCCATGTAAATTATTTGCCACACATTTACACGTAATTTACCAAAACTTTACCCGTAAATCATTTACAACAAAATTTACACCTCCATCGTTCGCCCAACAATTTACAAGGCTCCGACCTCAACTCGCCGCCGCGATTGTTTACTTTCGAATTGCAGCCGGGTGCACTTTGAATGCCGGCCGAGGACTTTGCGAGTGTAATATCGTGTCGCGTAACTTTATATCACCCCCGGGGGGACGCGCGCGCATTTCAAATCGCCGGATGAAATATGCCCCGGGCGCTCGCGCGCCCAAAAGAAACGTCGATAATCGCCGCCACCAGAAGCGATCGGGCCAAGTAACCCGGATTAAAAAGTGTCGCAATAATTCATCAATTATTGCGCCCGGCACATGGCGTGTTGGTTTTTCCTCGCGTTGCATAATCAGTCGATTTGCCACGGGGATCGCGCGCAATCACAATGGGAACGTCGTTCGCGACGTTCGACGGCAAGATCCCGACGACGCGCAATTTCGACGCCAATTTATGGCGGATTGATGTAAATCGGCGCCGGTTTACGCGAAACGCGACGCATGACGGGATTTCAGATTGAATTTGACGCCGCGCAGCGCATTATCTTGCGTTTTTTATTTCGATTTGCATGACAATTTGCTTAGATTGCGAATGGAAATTTAGCGCTGTTAGTGTAGATTGGGTCTATTTGACGGCGGAGAGTAAGCTGGGTTTAGTTTGAGCGAAACATTAATTATGTTGAATTTTCGTACGAAGTAAATTGGGATTAATTTTGGGGAAAGGTAAATTGGGTTTCTTGCAGATAAGGTGTCGTTACTAATTAATAATTTAAAAGTAAATTAGATTTAGTTTTCATGAAAAAGTAATTAATGGGTGGAAAGTAAATTGGATTGAATTTCGGAGAAAAGTAAGTTTGGTTTTCACTGAATGCGAAGTAATTTAGATTTGTCATTGGTGATATGTAAATCGGGTTTATTTTTGGTGAAAATATACTAAATGTGATTTGGTTCTAAATAAAATGGGATTAATTTTTATAAAATGGAAATTTTTATTGACGTATGCGGAAAGTAAAATAGGTTTATATTATGGAAAGGAAAATAGGTTTAAAGTAAATTGGGTTTTCATTCGATACAAAGTAAATAAGGAATGCTTTGAGGGTCTTTTACTTACAGCGCAAAGTAACTACTGTTTACTTTCAATGAAAAGTAAATTGGGTTTACTTTCAATGAAAATTAAATTGGGTTTACTTTCAATAGAGAAGAAAATTGGGTTTTATTTTGGTGAAATGTAAATCGGGCTAAACTTTGGTAAAAAGTAAATTGGGTTTACTTGTAGCAAAAAGTAAATTGGGTTTAATTTTTGTTAAAAGTGAATTGGGTTTGATTTCGAAGAAAAGTAAATTAGGTTTGCTGGTAACAAAAAGTAAATTGGGTTTACTTTCAATGAAAATTAAATTGGATTTACTTTCAATAGAGAAGAAAATTGGGTTTTATTTTTGTAAAATGTAAATCGGCCTAAACTTTGGTAAAAAGTAAATTGGGTTTACTTGTGAAAAAAGTAAATTGGGTTTACTTGTGAAAAAAGTAAATTGGGTTTACTTGTGAAAAAAGTAAATTGGGTTTAATTTTTGTTAAAAGTGAATCGGGTTTGATTTCGATGAAAAGTAAATTAGGTTTTCTCGTAACAAAAAGTAAATTGGGTTTAATTTTGGTCAAAAGTAAATTCGGTTTACTCGCGACAAAAAGTATACCGCCTTTCCTTTTGTTAAAAACTACTTTCATTTATTTTCAATAAAAAATTCCGATTCCGCATTTACTTCTCGTATTTACATTTTCCGAAACCTGCTCGAACCCCCAACCCCCGTTGCCTCAACGAAACTTTTCCTTCGCGGCCACACTCTTCTCCGGAAAAAGTCGGGAACCATTGACCGCGCGAGTTTCAAATGTCAACGCAGTATCGACCTTTCGTTCCGGCGAGCCGGAAATACCCCGCTGACTCATTTGGACCAATGCGCGCGTAGTCGCGGCGGCCTAAGTTTGTCAAAAATAGTGCACTCGCGCCCGAAATATTTATTGAGCTGTTAAAAATAGCGGGGAGATGGTGGCATCGCGGGGCGGGGGGGGGGGGGTCGCGCGAGCCAATCACGGCTTCGACACATCGGTGGTCGACTTGGCGCTGCCGCCTCGACATGGGGTTGCTTGGTCGGACGATCGAACTGCGACGCCGCGGGGGCTAGGTTGCGACAAACACGAAAAAACGGGAAAAAAGCGACCGACGAAACCGCGTTACGCATGTGCGTCACGCGGTTAAGGTAGTTCGACGTGAGGCCACAGTCGTGAGAATGTTGACAACAGTTTTTCGTCGGAGATTCGTTTTTTACAATGCCCTTGAAGAGACGTGTAAATTCGGGTAAATTTACTGCTTTTGGGGTGGTAAGATGGGTAAATTGAGGTGTACTTATGTAAACTTACGATATGTTTACTCATAAGGATGTACTTATTTGAGTTAAAATGGTTTTACATATGTAAATTATGATCGTTTTACATGTGTAAAGTTAATAATTTAAGGTATGTGTGAATTCGCTTCAAATTGTACGAGTTTACTTGTGTAAAGTAAATGAATATATTATGTAAATGTATGCATTTACTTATGTAGTTTGTGTAAATGCGATGACAACCAAAGTGGTGTATGTAAATATTCCACATTTGGCAAATGTTTGTAAAAAACTTGGAGGAAACTGAGAATTTTAATGGTTGGTATTCAGCAAAACTTTCGGTGCATTTAGCATAATTCTAAGACATTTACTTATGTAAACCTGCAATATGTAAACTGAATTTGGGTGAAAAAGAAAATGTAAATACATGTAAATGTAAAATTTGTATTCCACTCGAATCTTTTAAAGATTGAAAATTGAAATAAAAAAATGTCGAATGATGAATGGAAACTTACTTTTACTATGTAAATTTATAGCCAACTGATACCAGTACATGTAAATTAAATAATAACTTTACACAATTATCGACATTTTACTTCCTAAGATAATTTACAAAAAATAAAAAACCTACATTTACATTTAATAGTGACTGAAATTAATCGAATGTAAATGGAAACAACTCAATAACTGTTTTATAAATTTGGAAAATGTTTGTCAATCGAAAAATAATTGAGTGATCACTTTTCCTCGAAGATTTTACTCTTTATTTTTTTTTCCAAGAATTTACACTTTCTTCCTTCCATCTGCTTTTGTGCGTTGCACTTGACCATCGAGTTTCATGAACTAAAATTAAATATATTCATTAGAACTCGATCGCAAAAAATATCATTTAACCGAATACGCGACAGTTCGCATGGACATGAGTCTGCGGTCAGCGTGTAGCGTTCGGGCGGACGTTTTTTCAGCTCTTAATGTCTTTTATATCTCGACGTGTGTTTTGTTTTGCTTTTCTTTCCTCGCTTCTTGTACGGTGGCTTATTTTGAGAGATATAGAAGCGCGATATATAAGAGTGACTGTTATGGTTTTTGCCTGGGATTGAGTTACAAAAGAGGCGAGCATTTTTAAAATTAGACTTAAGGAAACGCGAACGCGGATCGCCGCGTGGAATTACCGCAAATCTTTCCTCGTATTCCCTCATGCGTTTACCTCGATATAAATTGTTATAATGAACAGTTGGTTGCAATTTCCAACTTTGTTTCCGTCGCTTTCCGCGTTTTGCCATTGCGTGGTAAAATGGCGATTTTTTCGCGGTCAATTGACACGTGTAAATGCTAATTTACATGATTTCATAAATATTCTAATTAAGTAGCGTGAATATTATTATTATTATTATTAAATGTATAAAAGTATGGGTTTTGAAGGAAAATGTTAAGTAATGTTGCAATTTTATTTATTTTACATGTGTAAATATAATGTAATTACGGAATTTGTCGTTTAAAATGGGTAAATTCTATTTTTCAAAACTGATAAATTTCAACAATTTTTTATTTTTTTAATTTATAATTTAAATTGTGATAATTATGAATAATGAGAGGCGATTAAATTCTGTACAAAAAACGGAAATTCGAATGACCGAAAGTCAGAATGAACTTTCGGTCTGATGTAACGTTTAATCAATATAATTAAGAAAAATGCACAATGAATGAAATTTTCAGAACCGATGATTTAATAGAGATTAATTTCCCCTTAATTCATTGACGTCAGCAGCGGAATAATTTTATAAGTAGCTTATTGTATTATTATCTATTTCATTTCAGCATTTCATTGGAAGGTTAATAAAGCACTCGTTACTCGTTATTATGCGTTTATGATCAAAACATATCTCTTTAAACTGCCTTGTCATATAAACAAATACTTCAACGAGAATTCTTCGCTTTGTGAAACGGTTGTGTCTGGCAATTCTGCAATTTTTAAATTGTCAAATTTTTCCTTTACATCGAAATTTGCATATTTCATAGTTACAATTCCAAAATGTAAATTTTGATTTACATCTCAAGTATTCAACTTTTTTATTAATTGAAATAATATTTATAAAAACTTCTTTTCACTTTAATACATTTATTTTTAAATGTAAATTTGACTTTGGAAATGATACTTTTATTTTCTTCACAACGTAATTTAATCACACAATAAAATGTGTGGTTAACATGTAAATTCGAACGTAAAAATTTATTTTCAAAATTGTGAAATCATAACTGATTCTTTAAATTCATATCATAGTAAATTTTTTTTTCATTTTCACTTTTGCAGATAAATGTTGAATTAAATTTAATTAAATTTTTACAAATAAATTTTTACTTTTACAATTTGACTTTTATAAATGACTCTTCAAGTAACTCTCGAAAAAAATAATAGATGACTGAAAAAGTTATGTTAAATTGCATTTCTAATCGGCGAACACGTCAATTTCCATATGGCGAAGTGTGAAATCGAAAATGAAAAGTTGCGAGGAGATGCAAATGTCGTTTTCCGAAGTCCATTTGTCATATCGGGAAAAGAAAAGCGGGCATTAAAATCGTATCGAAAGTCGAACACATGTCAACGGTTGGGAACAAAGGGAAAGCTCGGAAAAACCAGCCGTCATTCCGGACGGTGCATTCGAAAGACGATAAATTTGCCGAATGGAGACGTTTAATTTGAAAAAGCGCGCGGCTGCAACTGCGCCGCGCCGCGTGTGCTTTAAACCGGTCTAACGGACCTAATAAACTCGTCGGAAAACAAAATTGCGGTAGTCCCAAAGTGCCAGCTGTGGCAGATGCACTGCCGGCACTTCCATCCTTAAACCCGCTGCTTCCCGCACGCATTCTTCGGCGCATTGACACCCAAATCGATCCGATCGAGAGCCCACGGAATGTCGTGGCATATGCAACATTTACATATTTTTCTTCTAATTTGCATCACATTTGTTCTCGAAATTCTAAACCTCCAAAACGAGGATTCGCTTTAGAAAATGCATTTTTATTTTGAAAATTTACTTAATAAATTTACTCGTTTACATAATGGTTTTGCTTTTTTGACTAGTTTTGTTAGTTTTTTTTGTAATTTTGATTAAATTTACTAAATAAATTTGTATTGAGTAAATTTTTTTAAATTATGTAATTTACTTAATTTACTTAATTACATGTAATTTACTTAATTTACTTAATTACATAATTTACAATAAATTTTTGTTACAAGGACAATTTATTTGGAATATAAATTGGAATAAACTTAATTATCTACATTTACATAAATAGACATGTTTATGTAAAGTAGTAAATTCTACAAATTTACAATAAAATTTAGGGTAAAAAATTGAAGATAGTAAACTATATTTTTCTGAAACAAGATTTTACATATACAAACTATTTAAGTTTAATTTCAACTAAAATAATTTACAATTGTAAATATTCCAGATTTAAATTTCTGAATGCTCTAAAAAGCATCAATCAAATTTCGAAAATAGAAACATTGCTTTACCTTTTGTTTAATAATAATGCAATTTACTCCGTAAATCAGAGAAATGTGCAACTTACGTGTACTTTTCCTTACTTCATGCACTATTCGTAAATTCGAACGAATTTGAATTGAATCCGAAAATTGGAAAAACGCGACGTTGGAAAGTACGGTTGGAAAAAATGGTCTTTAAACTTGCATACGATCGCCTGGATACTCGCACTCTAGACTCGGCTGGCAAAGTAACGCGATATAATACGCTCAAGGCTGTCTAGTCGCTTATGCGAATCTGCAACATTTCTGTAGGAGACCTCGTGTCACCGCATTGTAAATAACGCACAAAAAATGGCCGTTTCTTCGCGCAGCCGCTGACGTAACGTCAAACGTTCGAACGGGAAATCATTTTTATTTCCACTTTTTCCACCTCAAACCGCGATTCCGAGAATGCGGGGTTTCGACTTTTTGGTCTAATTGTCGAGGAGAAATTGTTGCAGCGACATTGTGAAATTCGATTCGGTGTTAGCAATGGCGAACGTGGAAACGCGCTTTTACACGAAAAATGTCGTTTTTCAATAGTAAATTTACCATAAAATAAATATTATTACGAAATATAAAACAATATGTAAATGGGGTAAAACATGACGTAAAATAGAAATTTGTTATTTACTTAGTAATAGAGAATTTACATGACATTTGCACAAATTTACAGAATTCCCTTGTAAATGTAAAATCACCAATAGAAAATCTAAATTTTTCAAAACTAAATTGACTCTAATCCCTTATTTTACATAGTAAATTTCTAACTAAATGCAAACTTTTGCAATTTACATTTTATATATACTCATTTATTCAACGGATACATTAGGAAAAATGTTTCTTCTTTTTCTGGAAAATTTACCATAAAATAAATATTATTACGCAATATAAAACTATGTAAATGGGGTAAAACATGACGTAAACAACATATAATTTACATGACATTTACACAAAATTACACCATTTCCTTGTAAATGTAAAATCGCCGATAGAAAATCTTAATTTTTCAAAACTAAATTTACATTAATTCCTTATTTTACATAGTAAATTCCCAACTAAATGAAACATTTTTTATTTACATTTTACATTTACCCATTTATTCAATCAACGGATACATTAGGAAAAATGTTGCTTTTTTGCTCGCCGAATGTAAATTTCCCATCCAATTGTAAATTATCCCCTGCACTTTCGCGCCGATGCACATTTGTTTGAGTTCCTTTCAAAATTGAAACAAACTGTCACAACGAGTGACGTAGAATAAACATCGAAGAATCCGGTTGCATAAGGCGCGTCTCGGTACACGTATTTCTTCGACATTATATCTGTAAATAAACCACCTACATGGGCACGGGCAAGCGCGTAGGACCAATTTCACCCTCGTGTTTTGCATCGGGCGACCCCTCGATTTGCCTATAATAATTTCAGCGTATGCGTCACAGACACGGCGCCTTTCAATGGGATCATTGAAGAGCACATTTGGAAAAGTGAAACCGTGCACTCGGCGCGGCTCATTCAAGAAACTGTAGTCGGATTGAAAAGATGCACTAATTAAACTCGTTTTACATTTTTTATGTCGTTAAGTGAAAACTTGAAATGTAAATTCGGTCGAAAATTACTTCAGATGCAAATTCGATTTAAATTTACACGGAATGTAATATGACTGGAATTTACATGAGATGTAAATTCGATCGAAATGTATGAGATGTAAATTAGACTAAAATTTATATGAGGTGTAAATTCGACCAAAATTTACAAGAGTTGTAAATTCGACTGAAATTTACTTGATATGTA
>JABFPB010006264.1:0-12225 GCA_022817645.1 Ceratoteleas bidentatus | reverse complement strand
CAAAACTCCGGTATATGTATTCGCATAGCGTCCCCTGACGGCTTAGGCTCGTCGGGTTCGCTTCCGCGAACCCTGATGTATGTGAATATGAAATGTATGCGTATATGAAATGTATGTGAATATGAAATATATGCGTATATAAAATGTACGCGTATAAGAAAATGTATGCATATATGAAATGTATGCGAATATGAAATGTATGCGTATATGAAAAGAATTTGATTATGAAGTGCTGCATATACGAAATATGCGGAGTATCAAATGTTGGAGTATGAATTTTCTTGTGCATGAAATGTATGGGTATATGACATGTATGTGATTATGAAATCTGTGCGAATATGAACTGTATGTGAATATAAAATGCACCGTGTACGATTTGTATGGAATAACAAATGTGTGAATTTTTTTATGATGAATTGTTAATGTAAATGAAATGTGGGTGTTCATGAATTGTGGGTGTATATGAATTGCGTGGTGTTCGAAATGATTGGCATATGAAATGTTTGCGAATATAAAATGAATATGTGATGTGAAATGTATGCGAATATGAAATGTATGCGAACATGAAAAATGTTGTGCATGTAATGTTTGGTTCATCAAATGTTAGTGAATATACAACGTTTTGCGTATGAAATATATACGCCCTTATTGCACCTCTTTTTTAATTTTTGTTATAAGAAATTGATTGTTATAATAATAATTTGTTTCTAACAAAATGATCGTTTATTGCAATTCGTTAACCCTTCGGGACTCGCACCGTGTATTTTGTACACATAGAAAGAGAATCCCGAGTGTGTCCTTCGGTGAGTAACGCATTAATCAGATTGTTTGATGTTGGTATTATTATGATCGGTCGGCTTTCCCCGGGGTATAACTGGCAGAGTTTGACGAAAGTCGCCAGCTAAAACGACAACTAAACCACCCATCCAAACGTTATTATTGAAGAAGAAGAAGAAAACCGCCCACACATTCTAGAAGAAGTTGATTTGCAGTTGAGGATGACTATGTGGTTTCATCAAGACGGAGTACCGGCGCATTACGCAAATCAAGTTCGTGCTCATCTCAACGAGGTTTTCTCCGAACGCTGGATTGGTCGTGGAGATCCCGTGAATTGGCCAGCGCGGTCTTCGGATTTGACGTCCTTGGATTTTTTCTTGTGGGGATAACTCAAGTACATAGTTTTCCCCGAACCGCCAACCACACGCGACGACATGAAAGATAGGATCCGCCGTGCCTGTAGGGAAATCAATCCTAACATTTTGTGAAAAACACTGGAGAATTAGGAGAAGAGAGTGACGATATGCCGCAACAACAATGGACATCACTTCGAGCAATTCCTCTAGGTGTAAGATGACCAATCATAAATCGGTCAGGAACAACAGATTTGCAAAGTCCGATCGCGTAACCTCCTCGTAGTGCAAACTGGGTAACGGTATTGCCGACAGCACGCAAATCACAAGGAAGTGGAAACATTAATGTTTACATTTTTATTTTCGAAGCTTCTAAGCAATGCTTGGCGCAGTCTCATACGACAGACACGAACGCACATACCAGGGATCGGTCAATCGTCAATCCGGAATAACGGGATTGATCGGGAATAAATAATTATTTATCAAGAGATACAGTAGTGTCTCTAGCCAAATACAAAATGAAACCGTAAAGAGACTCTTATTCCGAGTCATTATTCCAATTTTTGTGGAATAACGGAATATTATTTCATCAAGTGGAATAACGGGAATAAATTTTTATTTCTTAGTCGTTATTCCGGAATAAAACAGCGGAATAATTTAAAAAAAAAAACAAACAAATGTTGGAAAAACATTTTTTTATTAAAAAAATGGCAAAATATTCAAAAAAATTCAATAAATACAAAAAAATTTTTTTTGAATTATTTTGAATTTTTTGAATTTTTTAGAATTTTGTTTGAATTTTTTTGAATTATTACCTTTTTTTGTAATTTAAAAAAAAATTTTTTTTGAATTTGTTTGAATTTGTTGCATCTTTTTGTAATTTTTTGAATTTTTTTTTGAGTATTTTTCAATTTTTTTCATTTTTTGAAATTTTCTTTTATTTTTTTTAAATCTTTTGAATTTTTTATATTTTTTTCGAATTTTTTTGAATTAAAAAAAAATTTTTTTGAATTTTTTGTAATTTTTTAAATTTATTTATTTATTTTTATTTCAGGCTTATAAGCCTAAATACAAAATTATACATTGTTTAAATTGTATATTTCTCGGTACATTCTAATATCAAGTAAATTAATAACGGTCATTCGAATTTACGTACAATAAGTTTCGTTTGTTTTTGAAATATCGTATACGGTAGGTACAATGATGGCAAAGAGCTTTTATTACCAATTCGAGACAGTCTAGCTATAGGGGAGTGATGGCTAAAATTTGATCTAGAAGTAGGTATTACAAATCTTTGGTTGTTACGTAGAGTATAAGGATTAGTATTTTCAATAAAAAGAGATTTGAGTACTGAACATAGTTGATTATTCATAATCTTATATAGAAGACATGCATCCATATAGTCCCGATCTGATTCCAAAGAACATGTATTAGTTAATCTCGCAATTTCATTGTAATTATGTAGAATTCTAGGATTTGCTATTCTAGCTTTGAATGACACATATGAGAAAAATTTATGTTGAACACTTTCAACCCTTTTGATATGACTATTATAGTGTGGGAACCATATAGGAGATGCATACATTAAAATTGGTTTAACAAGAGATTTATATAAAGTTGTGATCGTGGAGACATTCTTGAAATCAATAATATGGGGTATGTATATGAATAATATACATACCCCAATAATATGAAACCAATATGGTGTATAAAAGATACTCTACTATCAAAAATAACTCCAAGATCATTAATTTGTGTTACACGCTCTAACATAACTCCATTTAAACCATACGCTCTTTCTATATTGTTGCCGAAACTTACGGTTTTACATTTATTAATATTAAGTTGCATGTGGTTATCTGTACACCATTTTGCAAGATTGGTCAAATCATTTTGTAATGCATAACAATCTTCCGGTTTATAATGGTAAAGCTATGACTTGAAATTAAGCTCAAGCCATAGCTTGAGGATAATTTCAAGAAGAATTTGTCACTCTCTACTCCTTCCTGCTTAATTGTTGGAACATCCCTTTCCTATTTTCTACTTTTTCCTTATCTCTTTACCTGTTAACTATCCAGGCCAGACTCGACCTTTTCTAATGAAGGGAACAACAGAAACGGGTGATAATGAATATATTCAAAACTTTCGTACGCTCATTTATTTGATTCCACAAAATTAGTTTCAACAAAATTGTGTAAACACGTCGTTTGTACATTGCAATACGTTACGCGTAATACTTGATAATAATAAATACCCCAATTTGTGTAAAAATACAGGATTTTTATTAATGAATTATACAACAGAGTAAAAGCGAACAAGGGATGCGCAATTTGAAAAAAACGAAGGAAAGATCGAAATAAAAAAAATATATCCATTCATCCGCCGCCACTCGAGGTGTCGCTGTCGAATTTGAGAAATAGTCGGTCCATTCGTTATGCTCTCCTCTTCACTTTTTTCTGCCCGTAAAACTACCGCCTTATAGACCACAGTGGGTCAAGTTCATTCAGTGGGTCAGTTGTCGTTCTGTCAGTCGTTGCCTGGAAATTATTCTGCGATGGCTGCGAAACTGACAATGGTACCGAAGTCGATGAAGCCGAGGCCGTCATTTTGTCGTTTCCTTGAAAATAAAACAAGAAAACACGTTCTTAGCTTACACCCCAACTGTCCGAGACAATGGTTCAACAATCGATTTGAGCAAGAAAAATCGACTGCTTTGAAAACAAGTCATTAATGAGAATGAAAGTTTGAGCCAGTGTAAAGTGCACTTTTAATTTTCCAAACATTCATTTCACAATGCTTTACCTCATTTAGTTAATAATTTTCCACATTTCTGCAAAAACATTGATCAATTTACAAAATGTGATTGAATGAGGAGTTAGGAGTAGGATGGTAGTTGAGGAAGCAATCACCTTGCAATCCAGATCCACGCAAGTTGTGGAGGAAGTCATCCGAAGGGTGCTTGATCTTGGCTCCTCGGTCCTTGTTCTTTTTCATTTCCTCAAAGCACTCAAAGGACGATTTTGTGGAGGATAAGATGCCACCTGAAATTATGATGTACAGAACTTGTACATTCTTCGGTGAAAGACCTTGATTTCCATCGAATCAAAAACTTTCTTGGCTCAAGAAAGTTTGTCTTCAGATTACTTTCTTCTGCTCCCAAGAATAAAAATTCCTTGAGCCAAGAAAGTTCTTCTCTAGCTATCAAAATCCAGTTTTTAAATAACTATCAAAAACTAGATAGTTGATTTATTAACATCCCACCAGAACCCAGCAAATTTCCTGGCTAAAAGTCTACTTTTCATATTCTCCAGAATAAATCAGTAGATATATTACGTTTCATGAGCGTATCCTGGGCATGATAGAGCACCATCTTGTAGCCAAAGTAAAGCGAGTCTTTGTCAATGTGTACCTTTCGGTACTTGAAAAAGCTAGAAAAGACAAGTGGCACCTCGACGATCCCTCGTCCCACGCGAACATGGCAGATGGCAGCAGTGGCTAACAGAAAAAGACCACTTACGGATCCGCCATCCATACAGTGAACTATCACTGGCTTGGCAGCGCAATGCCGAAGCGCCTGTTCTGACATAACTTCCATCGCGAAGGATAACATTGACCCCGGAGTGCTCGGAAAGCCGCTAAAATACATAATTGGAACCGTTAGAATACTCCATTTCCCTACCAAGCATTCTCGATTTCCCAACCCAGTCAAGAAAATGCGACAATATACTTTGGGGGCCACTTCAAAAACTGCATATGTACAACTTCGCGCTCCTTTTTGTGGCTTTCGTGCGACATTGAGAAGGTTCTCCGAATGTAGACGCTGTTGTTGGTCTGATTCTTGAGCTGGATTTGGATGTTCCCAAGTTTCAGAGGCGTTTCCGCGGAGTTCGGCCAGTAAATGGATCCGGTTAGCTGAAATTGGAAGAGATGGTAGTCGTTTGTTGGAGCCAATTTGGGCAGTACTTGGCGCGAACAAACGAAAGCTACCTGGTTATCGGACAATAAGCAAGCGATAACTTCGCTGTCTCGCTCCCAGACCATGGTCCAGAATTTGAAACACGTTTCTAAAGTCGGGGTCTGAGTTACGATGAACGAAACCGGCGTCCACTGAGTTATGTCTTTAACGTGGGAGGCGTTGATGTAGGTGGGTCCCTCCGGGAGGTTTACCTCGACCCTACTTGAATCGTATGGGATACAATTTGCGGAACGGTTCTCCAGGGGATATAGTTTTGCAGTGTTGGTAGTTTGCCTGGTATTTTCCCTTTCCTGTTCCAAAGGGGCAGAGATTAGAATTAACCATTCACTATGAGGATGGGGATAGTTGGAAGGGTTCTATAAATTTATTTCATAGAATATAAAAGCTGAATGTACTTCGTGATCCAGAATCTCCTTCCACTTGATATCGAGGTTGGTGGCGCCACTGAGCGTCTTTACGGAGAGACTGTCCACGAACTTCTCGAATTTCTCGATGTCGTGAATGAATTTCTGCAGAATCTGCGGATCGCCCAGTGGGTCCTTCTTGGGTTGGACGTCGGTGTACCAGGTGTCCCAGACAATTTGCAAATTATCGTCCAGCTTAGATGAGGCTGAGTCTTCGACTTTGGTTGGTTGTTTGTAGGGAGTTTCGGGGCGACTTCCACTGGCTTCGGATTTTGTTCCATTATTTTCGGACTCAGTTTCCCCTTTCTCCTCGTGTTTCTGGGAGACGGGAATTTGGGGCAGCAGAGGTGCTTGGTTTATGGTTATATCCAGATCGGAAAGCAGGTCGACGTTCGACTTCTGTTTGCTCTCTTCTGGAATGTATTGGTTTTCCTGGGGAGGTTGCTGGTTTTGTTGGGGTTTCTCTGACTGTTCGGGGCCCGCGGTTTCGGAACCCGAACTTGTGGTGTTCGTTGAATTGTTTGAGGCTTGCATGTACGTCTGATTCATTGACGCACCGACGTTGTTCAAAGCCACAGTGGCACCTGTAAAGTAAAGATAACCTCAAACAGTGAATGAACAATAACATTTATTTATTTTTATTCAGGCATTTAACGAACTAACAGATTCTATCTGGTGTCGTTCGCTATACAAAATAATAAAGGCTTGAGGCTCTATACAATACAATATAACATATACAACATGTACAATAATGTACGAAATGTAAAAAATATACAAGATATACACTGCTCGCCCGTACGATTTCTCAAGCCTGATTTCCTCACATACATAAACAATACATCATAACTTTTTTTTGAGTAAAGTTATTCCATCTTGAAATTACTATATTGTTTAATTCTAGCAATTGATTAATGGAGCAATTCCAATTGTTTCTCTCTCTCTATCAGGGAACTCTTCGTCCCAACAGATGTTTATTATCCATAATGATTGCATTAATTGTTTAAAGACCACGAACACCGGCGAAAGCCAGCCAGAAATTTGCAGACAAATTTACAAGCCTTTTTCAATAGGGGTTAGAAGACAAACGGTACTCTACCGTGGTTCTGTTGCAAGCCATACTGCGTCGTATAGTACGCCGGATGGATAGTTCCCGAGTTGTAATTCTGGGCATATTCGGAGGAAAGGGTCTGGCTGGTCACAGCATCCCCACCAGCACTTGTGTACTTGCTATTGCTGTAGCTATTATCTCCCCCCGTGCCCTGATCCTGGTACCCAGAACTATAACTATAATTCCCAGCAGACGCGTCAAAGGAATACCCGGGATGACCCTGATAGGAGTCCGACTTGGATGACGGTGTCTGCCGGGCCGAGTAACCGTCATAGTTCTGGTACGAGGATTGCCCGTAATTTTTGCCAATGTAGTTGTTCACGTAAACTTGGGAGGCGGCCTTGGTGTGGCTCTGAATGATCTCGGAATTGGCCGAGTAGTCTGGCACTTTGCCATAGGCATAAGTGTTTTGATAAGGCAGGTATGTCCCGGAAGAAGCCACCGGTTGCGACTGCTGCCAGTCTGGGTACTGCTGGCCCTGTGGCTGCGAGTACTGTTCCTGGCTAACATTGATTCTCGTGGCGCCCGATTGGCTACTGGTAGGGGAGGGTTGGGGTACTTCTGTTGGCTGCTGCCATTGCACCGTCGCACTAAGAACGTTCGGTGGATTGTCCATTGAAACAACGCTCATTCTTGGATACTGGGGGAGGTACTGTTCTGATTGGTTCACCAGAGTTGGGGTCTCGCTTATAGGCAATACTGGCTGCATCTCGTAGGGATGCATGGTGGGGGGTTGAGAGTTTAGGGATGATTGAGTATTTTGGGAGGGTTGGGGAGGTAGGGTTTGTTGTGGTAAGATGGGAGGTTGGGGGGTAAGGGAAGGTTGGGGAGGTAGGGTCTGTTGGGTTATGATGGGAGGTTGGGGGGTGAGGGATGGCTGGGGGATATGTGAGGGTTGGGGTGTGTGAGATGGCTGAGGGATGTGGGATGGCTGAGGAGTGAGGGACTGTGGAGGGTTTTCGGGGTATGCCATAGAGACGCTGTAGTTCATCATGGGCTCGGAAGTCTTCTGGTAGTTTGTGTAAATAGGCTGGGTTGGTGGAATGTAAGACTGGGATTGGCTTGGGTAGGGCTGCTGATCTTGAATTCCGAAGGATGAATACCTGGAACAAATGAAGGTAAATTTGAGGGTAAATTGAGGATTGCTTTTGCCTCTTTGGGATTGCAGACCCTCTATGATTCTGATTTATCAATTGTTCAAACAGTAAAACAATAAATCAGAGAAAGGTCCGCAGTTTCTAGTGTAAAAGAGGCAAAAGGCCGGAGGTTCTAGTGTACAGTAATTTAATAGTAAAAAATTATACCCTGGCATAACGTTATGGTGGCCATACGGATTGCTCTGGCTGCTGATATCGGGGTACATAGGAATCGCGCCATTCGTTGGCGTTATTTCGGGTTTATTAGGGAAGTGATAAGGCAACACATATCCCCGTTTGTCTAAGCTCCAAGCCATAGCCCGATAGTCTAGATTCGATGTTTCCGTTGGCGGCGCCACTTTTGCCACTTCGTGTTTGCTGGTGGCTCCATCTGTGGTAGTTGCCATAGTTGCCGTAGGATTCATAAGACGCCGATCTGTATATGCGGGAGTTGTTCGGCTGTTCAAGTAATCTTTTAATTTCAAGTTTCCTGACGGTGCTGGCTGGAAATGTTTAAAACAATTGTTAGTACTTTATCCCTAACGGAACAGAAACCTTAAAACGTTTATTAAACTTTTTTTGAACGGTTTTGAACGATTTTTGAACGTTTTTAAACGTTTATAAACGATTTCAAGGTTTTTAAAACGTTTTTTAAAGGTTATTAAACGTTATTTAACGTCTTTTATAAGTTTTTTTAAACGTTTTGCGACGTTTTTCCGACATTTAATGCCCAATAAACTTTCTATGAAGGTTTTGTTCCGATAGGGATTACTGATAAAAATGCAATGCTACTGATATTCTTGCCTGAGGGTACTCTACGGAACTTCGGCGGTACTTTTCCGAGCCATCAGTGACATTAGTAGTAGTTTTGCTGTTTTGCGCCAAAATTTGCACGCGTTCCTCTTCTTGCACCTTGCAAGTACTCTTGACTCGTTGCAACAACTTTGCCACGTTAATCTCCAGTTTCCGATAAAATTCCAACCCCTTAGTGGATTTAGACAAGAGATCCTCATACGCATCGTAAGACGTGATTAGAGAAGAAATCATCTGATCGCGGCGTTTTACAGTTTCGCTGATCATTTTGCGAACGTTCGCAGTTTGCGCGTAAGCATCGGTCAAAGCTGCGAGAATATTGTCTTGGGCAGCCAGGTTTTGGTCGATCAGATTCACCTGTTTTAGGATCATGAAATGATTCATTTTATTATGTTAAAAATAGGATATTTCGATGCTTCGGAAGGTCTTCTATTCACATTTAAACTTTCTATAAATGCGACTAGAAAAAATGTACAGAAAGAGAGTTAGGAGTAAACTTTTTGTTCTGAAGCATCGTTTCGGTGTTTGTTGTGAGAAAACGCACCAGAGATTGGTGCTTGTTGATCTGTTCGCTGAAAATTCTGTCTAAATTTTCCGACTCCGCCGTTGCAGTGACAAGCAACCGAGTGACATCGTCCTGTGCGATGGCATCGCGCAATTTTTCGTGCAAATCTATCCTCTGCTTTCGCATTTCATCGACTTTACCCAAAATCCTCTTCAGCTCCTTCGTATGTTGCTTTTCTGCCTCCAATTCCGCAAGCTTAGCACTGTCTATCTCTGAAACACGCATTACAGTCATCCTTCCAAAGAAGTACTTCGAAGTTCTTCAAAACTTTGAAGTACTTATTTTAGAAAGAATATTTCGAACTGATTTGAGGCTCCAAATCTTACCAGAAATACTGGCTTTGATCGAAGGAATCTGAGCAGCCAAAGAAACCAGAGGCTGCGCGAGTATTTTCAAGTATTTTATGTGCAGAGTCATGGCCTGGTGAAGAGCCTGGTTGCTTTCGGATGCCTTCGAATGAGCTTCCTCGTATTTTTTCGCCTCGCGAGTAAAGTCGGTCGCAACGATAGATGGCGGTCTTTTGCCAACAACTTCCTGGTATTTGCTTTCTCTAAAAAAAATTTTTTGTAGAACAAAAAAGGTCTTTTCATTCCCTACAGTTTTCGACATACTTAATTTGCTCCTCAGCGAGTAAGACGTTGATGTCTTTCAGCATTGCCTCGACGTCTTGATAAGTGTCGGACAACTTTTTCATCGCGTCGATAAGATCCTGAATGGCATTTGGTCTCGCGCTGATAGCCGCGCATCGTTCGATCAGTTCGTCCGGCAATTGAGTCTCGATTTGTTCGTGAACGGAAGGATCTAAGTCCCACAAACTCAAATGCTCCAACTTCAAGGAAGTCAGATAAATGTTGAGCTGCTGATCGCGTTCCTCGATTTTCGCGCCAACCGATCGCAGGATTTTTGCCTTCTCTTCCGAGTACAGAGAACTGGCTTCGTGGACCTTCATTGGCACCAATCTGAACGAAATATGTTAAATTGACTATATGCATGAACGAATAGGAATCCCTGGTTCAACAGTCTTGGAGATTTATGAAGGGAAAAAATTCTTTTACAGGGATTGAGACAGGAAATCCATCGGCAGCAGCGTTCGAGAAAAAATATGCAGAAGATGTGTTGTTCGTCGAGTTTCGTGTTCTTTTTTAGCTTTTCGATCATATTCTGGATGACAAGAAGTTGGACACCGACACGTTCGGGTCGGTGAGGATCTCCTTAATCTTCTCGACGGACTTGTGGTTCTGCGGAATTTCATATTTTTGGTCCATAAATTTCAATGAAATCATATTTCACTGAGATTTATAAACATAGTCATATGGAATTTCATGTGCCTATGGATTTCCTGCTGCAATTCCTAAAAAGAAAGTTTCCTATATAAATCTCTACGATCGTCAAACCAGGCATCAGGCTTCCATACCAAGAATTTCGGTACGGTTAAAAAATGCCTATTTGCCTTGCAAATATATCTGGTCCCGAAACCTCTACATCCTCGACGTTGAAGGAAATGCCTTTGACCAAAGAGGCACCTTTAACGGTTGCCAGCGAATCTTTGTCAGGCACTTCCTCGTGGTAGATGTACTCGTTTTCATTTTTCGCGGCTTTCCGTTTGCCTTCGATGACGTCGTTGGTGAAAGTCAACGCCTCCTCTATGGTCTTTTTTTCCCCGGCCAGTCCCGTGAATGCGACCTTGCCGTTGCCGAAAATCGACCTGGCCTCCTGAAGGGAGGCCAGAGATGCATTGTAAAACGCGACCCTCTCGCCCATTTTCTGTTGTTCCTCGGCTGCGAGGCCTTGGTACAGCTGAGTCACAGCCATGTGGTAGGTTTTCTTGAATTTTATGTACCTTCGCCAATTCGTCTGAAAGAATTACAGTCAATTGTATTGGGAGAGGCACCCTGGTAAAAAGAGAAATATATTCCTGATATGTTCCCAATAAATTGGGAATTGTAATGTTGTGTTTACCTTGTATAACCTGGTTGTATTATTACCCCAATCAATGTCTGAAACAACCCCTTCTATTGCCTGTTCTAGAGTTATAAGAGCAAGACTGTAATAATCCACGATCTGTTTGGCTACTTTTGCTGAAAGCAAAACATTAAAACATTCAAATCAATCCAAATCAGTCCCATATACAATTACTTAGAATATTTCTTTATATTTTTGTATTCTTTTGGTATTTTTCGATGTGTACTTTAACAGAATAATTTAATATTTAAATGACCAATAGATAGAGCCATTTATAATATTAAAAGTCAAACAGATATCATTTAACTTTCTGTCATTTGTTAATAACAGGATTCCTGTTTGTATTTACCAACTATGGTGGGTTTTCTGTTATCCAGCATACTCTTCTCCAGGATACACTCCTGGGCCTGAGCCAGACACAGCTCGTAATTAAAGTTCATGAGCTCGGGGTGCAAGTCCACACCAAGCTGTGGATAACTATTTTTCACAGTCTCAAAAGCCCAAGCGGCGCACTGAAAATGTGTACAGGCCATTTTCATGCCATCGGTAGACGTTCGCTCTGCATGTGCACCGAGTTGTGTATGCATCGCGCCTATATTGTAGAGAATTGATACTATTTCGAATCGAACGTTCGCTACATTGTAAACATTGTTCGAGAATAAGTCTTTCCTGTAAAGAAAAGATTATTAGGCAGAGTAAAATACTTTAGAATTTTACTCTGCCTTTTATAGTAATAAATCAATCAATGTCTAGGTGAACCAATTTTTCTGTTTACCATACAAAATTAACTGCTGCAGGAGCATCCTTGCCCATAGGAAATCTGCTCTGCAAAAAATGCAGCTGGCAATAATAACGTTTCAACAAAGAGCAGCCGTTAACATTGATTGGTGGGCGAACCGCTGCAGCTCTGAGGGTCTCAATCTGGTGGATTTCTGTGTTGTACGACTCAGGATCCTCATTATAAAAGTCTCGTATATACTGCAATTGTTGTGATTTCATTAAACACCATAATTTGGGGACAGAAACGAAATAGTCATTGCGAGAATATAAAAAAAATTAGGGTGAATGCACCAGTGAATGGTCGGTTTAGAAAAAAATGGTTTTCAAACGTTTTTTTATCTATAAATCAAT
>JABFPB010006263.1:0-12225 GCA_022817645.1 Ceratoteleas bidentatus | reverse complement strand
ATCACAAAATCTGAATTCAAACTGACAAAATGAATTCTTTTCTATTCGTTTCAGTTCCAGTTAGGATGACATTTTGAAAACGTTAACATTGAATTTCCCAATTAGAATTGATTAAACTATTTCTAACATTCAAAAACGAAAAATGAATTCCATTTAATTCTAATGAATGCCGAATTTCGCTACAAATCCAATTCTTTTCTATTCATTTCTATTCCAATTTTTTTGCTGGACTGTTATCAATGACGTGCTTCTGTATTCAAAATGTAAAAATGTGGTTTTGAAACATTGACAAACAGTCCTTGTAACTGCTCCACTCTTAACCTCTTTTTAGTAAGGTATTTGCAATAACGACAGTGGTGTAGTTGCTAAAGCGGCGGACTTACACTTGGGAGTGACGAGTTCGAAGCATAAATTATATTTTTTTAATTATTTTCTTCTATGTCGTTTTCCCACATTCACAGTTTATTTATATGAAAAATCATTTCAGGACCAATTCCGTATTGCTCCATGCAATTTGTTATAGGATCTTTACATAACAAAACCCTGATAGAACATCAATTTCACATATATGTAATATATGTATAATATATGTATATTATATGTATATATCTATTTTATGTATGAATGTCTAATATATGTATAATATACATCTTGTTCTATCGGGGAATTAATGCTGAATTAATTTTCAGACGAATAAACGTACTTAAAAAAAGAAAAGCGTTTAAAAACCAAATCAGTTTTTGTAATCGCCGTTTTCTTAAGCAATACAGAAAAGCTTTTCAGCCATACTTTCAAAAGCAATAAAAAATCCGAAGATTGTAAAAAAAGACTTTTTAGATGTATATTAAAGTTTTTCATTATTGTACAAAATATTATTTGATAACTACTCAATTTCTTGGTGATCCTGTTAATAAATATTTCATCATCTCAAGTTGAAGAAAATTGACTTTTGAAACGAAATGGTATAACTCCTTTGAGATTTCCAATTTTTCATTAGAAAAAATTCAATAAATCTAGATATCAGCATCGCATTATATCACTGCTTACAAATCACACCTCGTACAAATCATATTCAGAATTATAATGATGCCTTTCGTTTTTCCCTTCACGCCTGCCAATATGTTTCCAGTTACGCATCTAGCAGAAATGTGTGGTATTTTACCATTGCAAGTGTGTAGTATCTTTTGCGATAAGGTGAGATAAAGTGCGATTCTTCCATGCGCTAGGTCCGGGTTTGACTTAACTATTGTTAGGAAGCGACATTATGGTGCGTATGAAATGAATGTGTAAGTAGTTGCAGTAAATAAAAATTCTGCCTAATAAAAAACATTTGAAAAAATATCGAATCACTCTGCGCGGTAGAGTGAATTTTCAATTGTAAATTATATCAAGCGTGAAGCGAATTCGAAGTAATATAAATGAAAAAATCTTTATAAGAAGCATCTTTCAGATGGAAAATAATAAAAAAAATAATTGCAAAGAAAATTCTTAATATTTATGAATAGGAAGATGTCAGAATTAGCATAAGTTTCAAAGCCGTTGATTTTTAATAACAGTGTGGGAAGGATTTGTACACATTTAAATGTCAAGTAAGTTAGTCAGAAGAATATCTGAACGAAATACATAAACGCCGAGAGACAAGCGCGATTGCTTGAATTTTCTTAGCGAATGCGCATATTTGTCTTGAGTGTAACAAAGATGTGGAGTATTGATGCAAAACGGGGAAGCTGCAGTTGTGGCAGTCCAACTGTTGCCTAGAAAGAAATCTCCCTTTCATCAGGTATAAACAAGGAGCAAGGATGACAAGGGCGTCGGAATAGCGAACAAACGAATACGAGAATTACAAGTATATTTAAAATTTTATTTCGTAATATAAATTAAATTCCAAATGTACATTGAGAAATGCAACACATATATATTACATTGTCAGCTTATGTATTTAATTTCGATGTAAATAACGATGTAAATGTACAATGTAAATGTGATAATTAACAGTGTAAATTACAATTTCAATCATAAGTATGATTTCGTAATTCCGAGTTACTATTTCGTAATAACAATCGAAAGTAATGGAAATCACAGTGCCGATTTACATTGTAAATTGTAAATGTAAATTACATCGTCAGTGTGGCTTTTTCGTGGAAATTTGACTTGAATTTGACTTAATTTACTGTGAACGCCAATGTAAATTACAGACTGAATTTGCAATGTAAATTCCACATTTACACGCGAGTCGAACGCACGAAAGCAAATGTGACTTTTACTTTGTTCACCTGACTTGCTTGTAATTACGCGTGTCTCCACCTGTAAAAATCAGTGTCTTGCGCAAAGCTTACACCGCGAGGAAGCGCTATTTCATGTTTTTTTCAGCAAAAAGCGACAAGTGACATTGCGCGTACCTTCGACTCTTCATCTTGGTTTCTTGCGTTTTTCCTCTTGTATCTGTTTATTATTAATTTCTTTTTGTTTAACGACGAGTTCAAAATATTTCTTTACACACTGATCACAATCGTACTATCTTAATGGCGAAAAAAGTGACGTAAGCGATGGGTCGGTGCATCCTCGAATTCGGCTAATTTCAATTCAACGACATTTAATGCTCACACCCCAATTCCGTTTCTCCTTCTCGGCATTTTTCATCTTCATTTTCATTGCGTCTAATCGATATACATGTACAAACAAGTGGTATTTCCTAGCGCCATCCAATCGCTTACTATGTACACACGAATACTCTTGCGCTTACACGCGCCATTTAGACACCAATTATTTCAGACATTATGCGGACGGTACACTTTTCAACATTTTTTTTGTCTTTTTAATCATTTTTTTGGGTTTTCCGTTTACTCTCGACATGATGAGGCGAATTTTTGAAAACACTACTAATTTTGTTTGCTCGGTCTGCTTAGTTTTTTTTCGATTTTCAAAATTTTTCATTAACGCGTCATATTTACATGTTACGCAACCGACCCATTCGACTCCACAAATGAAGACACAACGAACAAAAGCGCAAAATAGTGTCGGCCTTGTTTTCGCTTTTGATTCAGCAGTAATAGTGAAGTAATGGAAAATCGAACGCCAGCTCTGTCGATAACCTTATCGATCGTTGATCATCGGCAATCGTCTAACAAGACATCAATACAACATCGAAACATAGTGGGATACCTCGAAATGTACAGCTCGATTGAGGGTCGCGCAGCTGGGTGTTATCGAAATTACCGCTTTTTATCGAAATCGGCGCGGGAAATTCAAAAAATATGATCAGCCTTAAATGAACACAACGCATACAGAGGGAGCACGTTTCGCCATTCGAACGTCAATTACGATTCCGCGTTGTTGCCTTACCACGTAACAACAGCTTAATTAATTAGTTAATCGCGATTTAATTTCATAAACGACGACTTGTCCCGTGCATTCATGTTAATCTTTTATCCATCACTTCGTTACGGTACTAGGCTATGTGAATTTTCTAGTAACGCGGCTCTTTTTCACACACTCCTTCGTGCCTCTCTTCCCTTCGTCACCTTCATCATCTCCACTTTTTACCTTTTTCAGTTCTTTTGTACAGTTGAATAATACGTAATTGATAACGAGATGTCACGAGAAAAATAAAGTCGTTTAATAATAACATTAATGATAACTAGTGGCGGGGGTAAGGGAGCGACGATGACGATGGTACTAAACATTGCGAATATAATTTGCGTATTACAAAAATTGTTCCATTCCGTATGCACTTATGAGCTGCGTTTTCGTTATCACGAGTTTCCGCTAACATTCTATAAGTATCGCGCGCACACACACTCACACGTACTCAAACACTTGACTTGAACGTCACCACGTTTTTTCCTCTTCTGCCACAAGTCTCGCTCTTGTGCCACGCTCATTCCACATTTTAATCACCTTCACCCAAACACACACCTATATCCTTATAATTATTTTCCACTTTACTCGTAGATCGCCCACTTATCGGGCCGTTCGAATTTTGCAAAGCTAGTCGAGATAATCGATTAATCGAAACCCAGTAATTGAAGTATCACAATTAGTCGATTCATTGGATTCGCCGTTAGCTACAATCGATCCTTCGGCATCGATTATTAACGACCGATCGAGGTTGTCAACTATCTGAATATGAAGTATCAAATATTCGTTGATAGCGATCGATTATTACAGTTGTACGTCTTCGATTTTATTAAGTGGTTACAAATCATGCGTTTGCAGCATAATCGAGATTCGCTTTTGAAACTACGCCGTTTGGAACGGCCGAAAACTCTCGTTACACTTACATCTGTTTTGGTCCTTTGACTGTGACGATTCTGGAAACGTTTCAGCGATCTCGGGTGCAAAAGGAAAAGAATTATCGATTTTGGCACAATCGCACTAGATTTGTGATTTTCGTAATTTTTACTGGAAAATGGTCTGTGTGCCAAGCTGTCCAATGTGGGAACGATGTGAGACTAAGGGTGACAATTATTTTTCCAAAATTTCTGAATATCAATCATGCGGCTAGGCCATCAAAGGTCAATAACCGAGGATGTTTGCATTGCTCAGAGATGAAAAACAGAATTTATGCGACGGGATACTTGAGTTACTCGTGTCGAAAATTCTCTCAAGATACTTCTCATCTAGAATCGATCATAGTTACTAATTGTCGTTTTCGAGGAAACGCATGACTTAGATGTAAACGGAAAATTTGAAAGCAAAACGGAACTAGATAAAGATGTGAGTTTAACATTATCAACGATCATACAAACAGTGTGTAAAATTTCGACAAAATAACACGTAAAACGCAGTACAAGTTGACGAAGGAAAAATGGTATGGCAATCAAATTATTCACACTATGTACAAGATGACCTTAATACTGGAAACAAAACGTCGATCGAATTCAGCTGATTGAAGACGGTAAAAAAATGAAAATTACAAGTAAGCATACGCGGCATTCGATAGACGTGCGGGGGACACTTAAAATCTGAATTCGTATATTTAACAGTCATTAAATTGCTCTTAATGTCACACAATAACAACGCAAAATCAATAAAATAAAATTGTATTTAAAATTAAAAAAAATTAAAAACGACTTTAAATCAAACAAACGTGCATTCCTTGTAGATTAGATCGTGACTGAATTGATAGCGAATGTCTCTGCGGTAAAAAATGAATTCTTGCCATCTGCGAAACGCCGTAATCGTAAGTGAATGTATTTTGCCTCTTCCCGGGAAGAGAAACAAATTCGTAACACTTCATCAACGACTAATGACACGCGTTACCATTACTCTTTGGAATGACGTCTTATTATGTTCTCTATATCACGCGAATAATTTGTAATGCAGGCATACGTCGGAACGAAAACAAGGGTCTCCGCAGAGATACGTCGTTTCATGATTACACGCACGTTCAGCGAAAGAGTAATTTTATCCTGACACGGGAACCGCGAATCGACGCGACCGACTGCGATCGCGATGGGTTATTACACTATGAAAAGTTGTCGCTCTGGTTATAACTATCTCCCTTATGACTATCACCGTTAACGTTAAATTCTTCAGAGGTGACACCCAGAGGAAACGTAAAGTGGCCATTTACAAATCGAATATCAAACTACAAAATGCTCATTACGCGTATTTACGCTCGCGGACTCGCGTGCTGTCGGAATACAAAATTTTGGGTAGCAAATCTCGCTCTATCAAACGCGGTTATATAAACGTCGCGGTCGCACGTGTTCAACGCGGCGCAGAATTCCGGGAAAATCGCGTGAATTTGGTCCAGATTCGATTCGGTGAGCGAGCGGAAGCGTGCCTCCAAATTTCTGACGACTTTTCTCGCGCGGGGTCAGAGGTCAATCTGAAGCGCGAGTCGCGTACAAAAGAGCCCGAAACGCCGAATGGCGGGTGACATTGAACGACTGCCGCGAAGCAGTCGGCCGAAAATGAAAGCGCGTTTCAGCGGCGGAGCAAATCGATTCGAGTCGTCGCGATTAATCGGCGGGTCCGGCCAAAGTCGGGGTGAAAAGGCGTGACGCGTTCCGTCACGCGAAATTACACCGGCGTCCGCGGAAATGGCGCTGTGTAAACGGCGACAAAAGAACAGTGGACATTCTGCAACGGAAAAGTGAACCTTTCCGTGGAGTGACTCGAGTGCGCGATTTTCTTTTGCGCCCGTTGAAACGTGTCGCAAGCACCTGTCGGATAAAAACGTCGACTTCCGTCTGGCGTACGTGCTGCGCGATGCTGTTTATGTGTTTACACACGGCTATGTGCATACACGGGAATGTCACGTAGAGAAACATGGCAAGGACTGACGCCATTGAATAACAGCCCCGTTTTGTCCGCTTAACTCGTTGCACACGATTCTGGCGAGTCTCGAAATGCCAAAGGTCACTTTGAAAAATATAGGTTCTGTCTCGCTGCGAGCACACTTCCGCGCGTTCGTCCCCATTTTCGCCCGCAGGACAAAAAATAACTTCCTCTACGTCCGAACGCCGCGGAGTGCACGTCTTGCGACGAGAACGGGCGACTTCCGGGGATAAACGAATTTTCAGCAATGCCGCGTGTCCTAATGGAGACACGCGGATAGCCAGTCTACGTCGGAAACGCGCCCAACGATACAAACACGATTCTCCCGTAATACTTGTTCCTTCGACTCCCGGCGATTCGGGGTCCGGCGAACCAACGAAACCTAAAATTTCTCCGCGATCGAATCACAGATTAGCTTCGAACTTGCTCAGACGATGCAATCAACGTTAAATTACAGAGTCGCGGACAATCGGAAATGCCTCGAAGGTCTCTCTATTACGATTATAACGTTTCCGTTTCCGCCCGAAAGCTCGCGTTGAAAAAAACGAGGAGTAAACACTTGCGACGAAGTTATGCGTGGAAATGGTCCGGAACGAATTTGTGGAATGCAATTTTGTTATGAATTCTGGAAGCGCGGTGTCGTCCGCGGTTTGCCTTGTCATCGGAAATCGGCCCTTGATCGCGGCTGACCAAATTGCAGTCACGCGCGCGCACACAGACATTCACTCTCCCCCCGCTCTTTTGTACAAAGTTACGATGTTGGCAAACAAATGAACGTGCATCGATGTCTCCAGCTCCCTTGCCGCTTCGTATAGTTCTCCGGTTGACTGTTTGTGAATTCGTCTCGTCAGGTTCCCCGTCCGACCCGCTGATTTCTTACTTCGCAAAGTGACTTCCACGCTTGCCCGATGCTTCTTCCCCGCGCTGTGCTCGTATGCACGCATGCACATCTCTTCGCCAATCGCTCGGTCGATCACACACCCAGTCACCCCATCACATAACGCAAAAACTAGTCAGCGGCAGGGTCCCTGTAAGAAGCGCTCTAATACTCGTTCCCTTGGATTTGGTTCTCAGATATTGCCACCTGTCGTCACGTGACCGTCGTCCACGGAACGCCGATCTCGTCAGTGGCCCCGGAACGACGAGCGCGTGAACCTGGACGCGCGTTTATCATACTCGGT
This sequence comes from Ceratoteleas bidentatus, assembly GCA_022817645.1. Lineage (NCBI taxonomy): Eukaryota > Metazoa > Arthropoda > Insecta > Hymenoptera > Scelionidae > Ceratoteleas > Ceratoteleas bidentatus. The sequence continues at coordinate 4,759 of JABFPB010006263.1, read as the reverse complement.
ACAACGACACGACTCGCTAAAACTCCCGCGAGAGTCCTTCGGTACATAGACCTACTTACGTAACCACCTATTGCCTATCTCCGTTCCTTCGGTCTAAATTTATATCCATCTATCTATCGTTCGTCTATCTAACTAACGGTCTATCTATCCGCATAACTAAACCTCTTCAGCTACGCTTTATAAGTTTTAATCAAGGTAATCGTTAACTGCCTGTGCTCGTTACAATTGGATCTTTCGTCGACGTCCGCCATCCATAACGTGGCGGCGCAGTCGTGCGCGATTCATCGGCGGCGATTCGTCACAACAAATTGTTCGCTAATGACGCTCCCGGCTGATCGATGGCACCGTTTGTCCGCGGTTCGGCCCGATAAGGCTCCGCGTGTCGCCGGCCGCTGGATCGCGCGCGCGTCCCACGCCAACTCGACTGCGAACGCCGCTAGGGTCGCAACAACGCCTTCTTCCAAGTTAGGAATATAACCCGAATCTTAATTTGTTATTTTGTTCGCGCGCGACTCGGTTGCGGGCTGTCCGCCGTGACTTTATAAACTTTATAAATTGTACAGTACGTGGATCGAGTCGCAAGAAACGCTGGCTTTGGTGACGCATTCGCGGAATAGAGTTAGTCGAGTGCCCTCGAGATTAGTTTACAAAAAGACATTAGACTCGTCCGGTTCCACCTGGGGCCGTCGAGCGGCGCGGCAGGCCACGACCGAGCAGCGCCCACTCGCGCGGAGATCGCAAGCTCAGTCGTGAGCTGCCGCCGGCGTCACGACCTCGCATCGCCTAGCTTAGAAATGTAAACACTATGCGCATTATCAATCGCGAACATGTTAACATATATTTATATATTTATATATATTTTTATATATAATATATCTATCTATAATAAAACATTGAAAAAAAGAAGATTGCACAATGTACAAAACTTATATTCTTTTTGTTGTCCTCGTCATTCACACGGCAAGCACCGACTGTCGCGGCAACAGCCTCACACACGCGCAACTTACCTATCTAATTATCTGTCTCTCCCGTGTCCTCCGTCGATATTTATACTTTACCACGTATACTGTTTGTTCACGCTCATACACGCACTCGTTCCTCTCGCTACAACCACGCGCGTATCGGCTAGTTTATTTGGCCACTGAAAGTTTACCGTTTTGGATTTCTTTGCTTGTCGTCGTCGTCGCCGCGTCGTCGTGCGGATAATAAGAGCAGCATCCGGCCGCGACGCTTCGTATCGTGTCGCGCGTTCGTGTGTTGTTGTCCTTTAAAAAAACGCCGTATAAAAAAGTCGTCACGGAATGTATTCATTGCTCGAAATTCGTGTACAAAGGTGCGTTCGTACGCTTGTCCTACGTGGTAAAAAAAGGCTTTCGGCTCTGCGTGCCCGATCGGTCGCCCGCCGGGTCTTCGACGCGACGCCGGACAGTCGTCGTCGGACCGAGCACTACAAAAACAAGTGTCTCATTTTGAAACACTTTGATATAGCGGACACTAAATGTGTCGCAAAACAAAACGGTTTTACCCGGAAGAAACACCAAAGATGTTTTAGTGTCTCAAAATGAAACACCAATGAGACACCTTTTTTTCTAGTGAGAGCTCCGGTGAATGAGATGAAGCGAAAGAAGGATGCGGCGCGTCAGCGCGAAAACGGCGAAACGAACGTTCGAAGCACAATGCGACGCGGGCGCAATCACAATGCGGGGCCGCGCACAATCGCGGCTGTCCCGTCGGGAGCATCAATTATACGCGGCGCGCCGATATGTGCCGAGAGCGCGCGCGGACGAACAATGACCTCAGCTCTCAGAATGATTTGGCACCAGGGCCGATGCGTCGTCGCACTGTCCGCGCTCACAGCCAAAAAAGCCGCGACCTCTCCGACGACCGCGTCGCTGGGAAAATCGACGCGGTCGGCGATCGGATCGGGAAATCGGTCGCCGGCCAGTTTTTTAACGGGGTGAAATGACTCGTTGGCAGTGAACAGAGCTGTTTCGGGTCGCCCGTGGCTCGAAGATCTCGGCACGAAGATCTGCTAATTCCTGTTATCCGTGTGACAAACGCGCTCGCTAAATACTATCACAAATCGACATTATGGCTCCGTACATGCAGGCGAGAGATGAAGTAGGTAGAGTGATTTTGGTGGGGGTGTGGGGATTTGGTTTGGCGCCAAAGTCTCGCCGCTCTGTCTCGGCATCTATCGTCAGTTTGCTTTGCGATTTTATTTGTTTGCTCGGTGCGGACATCGCGGTGATTAGACGTGCCTCTTCATGTGTAGTGCCAGGTGGTCGCTGCGCGAGAAACAACGGTCGCAGTGTCGGCATTTGAACGGCTTGGCGCCCGTGTGCTTGCGGTAGTGGCGCGTCAGCTCGTCCGAACGCGCGAATCGCCACTCACAGCCCACCCAGCCACACTTGTACGGCTTCTCTCCTGTGAACAGAATGATTTGCGATTTTATCGTATGCGTTATCAATATTGTGAAGCACAAGTGCAGTCGTAGGAGTGTAGATTCAAGATCCGGTGGTGCAAGATTGTGGTATTGAGTTTTAGATGAGTGACTGTATTGAGCCACAGCCACGACGATAAGATTGAACCAGAGAATGGTGATATAATCAGACTTATGTCGTTTTGTGCTTTTGCAATATTGAAAATATGTTTGGTGGGTAGAAACAGAAGAGAATATGTTCCTTCTGTTCGAGTTTTCCTTAAGACGGACAAAATAGTAGTGATACATTTGAGCATTTCCATTATTTTTCGGCATTTTTTGACATACAAAATTGCCCAGTTCAGACGTTTTCAGGATATGTTAAGCGTATGAAATAATATTTTTTTTTATTTCATCCAGTTACAAAAAAGTTATGAATTTGTAAAGATATAAGAATTTTTCTTAAAAATAACCATTTTATAAAACGGCGGTTTGTAGATACTTGACTTATGCCTTCAGAAGCAGCTGTTTATCTCTCCTTCTGTAATAGTAAATATATTTAAAATATTCTGAAAAATAGTGGAAATGCACATATATTTGTATGTTTTCTTTAAGGGGTCGTCTACTGTTAAAATGAAGTATACGAAGTGTTTAACCACTTTAGATGATATTTTGGGGATATATTCCCCGTGAATAGGCATTTCACATTATGGACCAAATGGGGGGTGGGGGGGTTTTTTAGGGGGCAAGTACCCCAAAACGGGTGTAAATAATTTGTTTAATAAAAAAGCTCGCCATTAAGTGAAAAAGCATATTTTTTATTCCAGACAGGATTTTTTCCAAAATTCTATCCTAATTTTCCTAGGAGGAGATAGACTTTGAAAATACTCGTACAGACCTAAAACATCATAAAACGTCAAATTCAAATACCTTGGACGTTTCTAAGTTTCTTTAAACGTTCATTTGACGTTTTTGACGTTTCTGTTCCGTACCGGTAATTTCAAAACGAATCGAAAACGAGTCGAAAACAGAACCAAAGCTTACAAGGCGGGATCGTTTTAAATTTAGAAAATAACAGTTAATATTTTGTTATACTTCAAACGTGTTATAAACTTATACTGTATGAAATTTTATTACAAACTAACATTACTTTGTTTATTTAGCTTCACTATGCTGACATCGTAAAATCCTCGGTTTGATATTGTTTTAAAAGTCTATCTACTCCTAGGAAAATTAGGATAGAATTTTGGAAAAAATCTTTTCTGGAAGTGTAATTTTTACGTAAAATTACGTAAAATTACACTTTTCTGATGATTTTTACATCTTTCACGTAAAGCTTCATAACGGACACTTTACGAAAGGCTTTTTAACCGTAATGCGTTCCCTTTTACATTATACCGGATTTCACATTAATATATCTCCAAAAGGATCCCTTTCACCGTAAAAGGGAAAATTTGTTGGGTAAACGATATCGTTTTGCAGTAAATTGACATCCTTCGTTAAATAAATGAATCATTGCAATATGAAAGGAACACATTTAAACTATTTTCGTTTTAACAGTAATAGATACTTTTTTTAGAGGTTGTTATTACAATTGAATTATGTGATATAATCTGCACTCTTAAAAATATCAATTCCACCACAAGAGGAATGTCTTCTTGTTGAAATTCAACTTGAGACAGTCATATTATGACTAAAACAATGCCCGAGTTGTTCAAGACAACAGCTTATTCGTTCCTATGTGAACTTATTTTCTTCAAAATATTCTATTTTGAAGAAAAATCCAAAAGGCTGGCCGAACACGAATCCGGCTGTCACAGGAGGATTTTCCCTCCCAATAATCGATGCCGGGGATGTCGGTAGGTGGCGCGCAGGCGCACGTGTGCGTCTGTTGTTCCTAACCTCAATAACTTGCTGTCATTTCTTGTATTGGCACAATCGTTCGTGATCATTTGTGATGAGAAGCAAATCAGTGCGTGGCGCCATGAATTCCTCCTGTGACAGGAGGAATCGATGGAAGTAGATTTTCTTTTTTGTACACTCTTAAAACAATCTTTTCATCATGAAAGTAATCGTTTCATAATGAAAGGATTTTCCGCTTAAAATATCGACAAAACTAAATCCTTTCATAATAAAAGGAAAAGTTTGATTGCAAAACTACTATCTATTTAGTTTAAAATAAATCCTTTCAACATAAAATTAAGTTGCATTAATGGGGTCTTCCGGTATAATTGACCCAAATTTGGATTTTTTTTCTAAGGAACTGGTAAGAGTTAGAGATCTGGGTTTTTTTCAAAATGTTTATTCATTCTTGCTCTACATGTGGAATTTTTGTCG
>JABFPB010006262.1:0-12226 GCA_022817645.1 Ceratoteleas bidentatus | reverse complement strand
ATGAAAATGAGACAAATCATGACATTTCGTATAATATTTATGCTAATATTATACAAATATGGAATAATATATTTGTATTGTGTCATTACAATATTACCTCAAATATGACATATCATTAGGCTTGTCGGATTATTCGAACATTCATGAATATTCATGAATAATTCAATCGAATGAATGTTCATGAATGTGCATGAATATCTGAGCAACCAAATGATGAACATTCATTATCATGAATGTTCAAAAATCAAAAAATTTCAAAATACATTAAAAAACTACAACAACATTCGAAAAAATTCGAAAAAATGCTTAAAATAATTCAAAAAAATTACAAAAAAATTGGAAAACATTCGAAAAAGATAGGAAAAAACTTCCAAAAAAATTCAAAAAAATTGGAAAAAATTCAAAAAAAATCGAAAAAAATTCAAAAAACATTCATGAAAAATTCATAAAAATTGGAAAAAATTCAATAAAAATTGGAAAAAATTGAAAAAAAATTGGAAAAAATTCGAAAAAATTCCAAAAAAATTTCACAAGATTCGAAAAAAATTCACAAAAAATCGAAAAATTTCAAAAAAACTCGAAAAAAATTCGAAAAAATTCAAAAACATTCGAAAAGAATTCAACAAAATTCAAAAAAATTCAACAAAATTCTAAAACAATCGAAAAAATTCAAAAAAATTCAAAAAAATTCATAAAAAATTCAATACAAATTCAATAAAATTTGGAAGAAATTCAAAAAAAAATTGGAAAAAACTCAAAAAATTCGAAAAAAATGTCAAAAGTTTTGAGAAAAATTCACAAAAAATCGGAAAAAATTCAAAAAAACTGAAAAAAAATTTCGTAAAAATTCGAAAAAAAATTATAAAATATTCGAAAAGAATTTTTTTGAATTGTTTTGAATAGTTTTCGAATTTTTTTGGTTTTTTCGAATATTTTTGAATTTTCTTCGTTTTTTAAAAAATGTTATTGAGATTTTTTTGATTTTTTTCAATTAAAAAAATTTTTTTGAGTTTTCTTTGAATATATCTGAATTTTTTGAATTTTGTTGAATTCTTTTCGAATTTTGTGAATTTTTTCGAATTAAAACAAATTATTTTCGAGTTTTCTTTGAATTGATCTGAATTGTTTTCGAATTTTTTTGAATTCTGTTAAATTCTTTTCGAATTTGGCGAATTTTTTTTTTTGAATTTTTTTGAATGTTTTTGAATTTTTTTGAATGTGTTTAATATTTTTTCGAATTTTTTTCGAAATTTTTTGAATTTTTTGAATTAGTTTCGAATTTTTTTCGAATGATTTTTTGAATTTTTTCCTTTTTTTAATTTTTTTTGAAATTTTTTCGATTTTTAAAAAATTTTTTTGAATTGTTTCACTTTTTTGAATTTTGTTTGACATTTTTTCGATTTTTTTTAAATTTTTTTGAATTGTTTCACTTTTTTGAATTTTGTTTGAATTTTATTTGATTTTTTAAAAATGTTTTCCGTTTTTTTCATGTTTTTGGCAAACACCGGATTACTAATATAATTTATGGACTCATCATGATTCGGACTATTTTTTTTCGGACCGACACACAACTAGACTGTTCACAAATAGACCTTCAAAATTTTTTTGTCAAAATTTTGTTAAAAATTTTATTAAAAGTGACTGGTCCAGTTTTAACGAGTCCAATTTTGTATGTCCAATTGTGAATGGTCCAGAAGTAAATGGTCCAATTGTGGATTGGTCTAGAAGTGACTGGTCGAATTTTAACGAGTCCAATTTTGAATGTCCAATTGTCAATGGTCCAATCGTGGATTGGTCCAGAAGTGAGTAGTCCACTTTTAACGAGTCCAATTTTGTATATCCAATTGTGAATGGTCCACTTGTGGATTAGTCCAGAAGTGAATGGTCCAATTGTGGATTGGTCCAGAAGTGACTGGTCCAGTTTTAACGAGTCCAAATTTGAAAGTCCAGTTGTGAATGGTCCAATTGCGGATCGGTCCAGAAGTATCTGGTCCAGTTTTAACGAGTCCAATTTTGAATGTCCAAATGTAAATGGTCCCATTGTGGATCAGTCCAGAAGTGACTGGTTCAGTTTTTACGAGTCCAATTTTGAATATCCAATTGCGGATTGGTCCAGAAGTGAATGGTCAAATTGTGGATTGGTCCAGAAGTGACTGGTCAAGTTTCAATCAGTCCAATTTTTAATGTCCAATTTTGAATGGTCCACTTGAGGATTCGCCCAGAAGTGACTGGTTCAGTTTTAAACAGTCCCGTTTTGAATGTCTAATTGTAAATAGTCTAATTGTGGATCGGTCCAGAAATGAACAATCCAGTTTTAACGAGTCCAATTTTTTTGGAATTTTTTGGAATTTTTTGAATTTATTTTGAAATTGTTTGATCTTTGAACATTCATGATGAATGTTCGAACATTCGGTTATTCAGACAATCGTAAATATTCATGAACATTCATGAACATTCATTCGATTTAATTATTCATGAATATTCATGAATGTTCGAATCATCCGACAAGGCTACAAATATTCTAAAATCCGAAAATTCGAATATTCGAATATATTCTATTCAGTTAATTTCCGAATAATTCGAATACTTCATGAAGTATTCGAATATTTGATAAGCCTAATTGTAATGCAATAAATATTTACATTTAACGTGTATTTTTGTACTTCAAATTTCTTTTTAACGTTTTCATTGCTTTTTCCATTTCAAAATTGTGTAATTTTTTGCATTTTCATTATTTAGTTTTATTTTTTTATTATATCATTATTTATGTCATGTATCGTTATTTTTAATCTTTTATTATATTTCATGTTTTTATTATAATTTTTACTTCATTGTACTTCAATCAACCTATTTCAAATTTGAATTCAAATTAGGCGCCACTGGTGCGCCGTCTGTCGGTAAACGTTGCGAACCTTGCAAAAACGAAGAATCCTGGCAATGGATTTTTACTGACGCTTGTCAGTAAAAATCCATTGCCAGGATTTCTCCTTCTGCATTTCATCCAATGTTAATTCGACGCTTGTCAGTAAAAAGCCATTGTCAGGATTTCTCCTTCTGCATTTCATCCAATGTCAATTCGACGCTTGTCAGTAAAAATACATTGTCAATCTGAGCCGAAGGCATCACCCCTCGCTTCAGGTAATTCAGCTGATCTAGGTAATGTCTTCTCTGTTGATATTTCACTAGCACTCGCTATGCCTCTTCTATCTCATAGTGAGACAGCCCAACAAGCGGGCCGGAATTATTTCGTCTCCGGGCTCCACAGGTGAAGCGTATAGCGTACGCCAGCATCCGGATTTGTTGACCCCAGTCTGAGACTCTATCTATTGCGTCCCAGATAGGCTCTATCGTCGTCGTATGCGCTCTAACGACTCTTTGTCAAACAGAAAGCAGATTTGCCAAGTAGATGCTTAGCTAACAAATCATTTCTCCGTATACCAAATGATCTCGTCAAACTTCCCGGCCCTCGAGTTTCGAATTTCAACCATCAGTTTCGAGAGGGTAACGGCTTCATTTAACTATAACCTTGGGACGCTAATAGTTTGTATCGGGGCTATATGTGTTTTTGCCCTCAGGAGAGTGGACTTAATCTGTCCGGACACATAGTCGTGTCGGAGGTATACGGTGGCGGAATAAGCCTTAGTGGAAGCATCGCAGAAGCCTACGAGACGGGTTTTCGCTACAGGCTCTATGGGTGCGATTTAGAGCGTTTGCAACTGAGAAAGTTCAGCACAAAAGGCAAGCCGGGCACGAATGATTATCTCGGAAGGTTTTATCGTGCGAAGTTATCTTGTTGATCCAGAATTCTTGCATCAACAGCTTGCACATATGTCGATAGAAGATAACCAACCTATAGGGTCAAACAGCTTTAAGGTATTCGAAAGAATCGTTCTCTTGGTCTAGAGGACCAAGCAGTGTCCAGGATTTTACATTATTTACCTTCCGTATCATCCAGAAGCAATTCCGGGCAATTCGATGCAGATTTGCGAAGGTTGAATGCACCAGCCGTAACCCTTTAAAGTACATCTGACAATTTCAACCGATTTAGTACAATCGGGTCAAACTGACCCGAGCTCATTGTAATAATTATTTAGTAATTGTACTTTAAAGGGTCAAGCATGTTGGTTACTTGATCTCTTATCTGGATGGCTAATTCCCTTAAACGTGCGCCGAGCTTGACGTCGTCTATGTAAATAGGCCGTTGCAGAGGATCTACAGCGAGAGGATATTGTGAAGAATGATCTTCGACCACAGCTTTAATGACACGATTGGCCAGAAATGGCGCTGGTCGTGTTCCGTAAGTGTTGAGATAGAATGCTCGTACACAACGAATGCCTGCTTGACACCAAAGTACCATTGTCGGAACCCGGAACGGGGTAGGAACTGGATTTGGAACCCGGAACCGGTATTAGACGTCAAAATTGCGAAGTTCATACATCAAAGTTACAAAATTCTGACTTCGTAGATTATTATTTTTTCTGTATTATAACAAAAGTATCTTACCATTTCGTTACGATACTGTATTGTAACAAAATTATTTTGACGTTTGGTTAAGATACCGTATTGTAAAGAAATTATTTTGATATTTAGTTGCCATACCGTATTGCAGCGAAATAATTTTGATATTAATTACCATACCGTATTGTAACGAAACTATTTTGATATACCGGAACGTAACAAAATGTATCAAAATAGTTTCGTTCTTTCCATGTAGTTATGGTTTCCATCCCTGCGTTTTTTATGAACCAAAAATTATTTTACATTGATAAAATTCCGCAAAAAATGTTTTTTCATTTGTAATAATTTTGACATAATACTTGGCTTTTTTCAAATTTTTCTTTGAGGAAGCAATTTTATCATCGTTGGTTTATTATTGTTTTGATTGATGTACTTGGAGCGTTTTTCATTTTTAATGATTTCGGTAGAGTACTTTATACAATTATGCACGTCGGGCGTGGGCAATACTGGTTATAATCACCCTCCCCCTTGGCCCAAAAACCGCTGATTGCACCTCGGGCGCAAGCGCCCTTGGTGCTTAATATATTGTACTATTAAATTCATTCAGCATCTAAACTTCTGTTGCACCCTCAAAGATGGTACACCAGATTAATTAAAATACACTGTGTTATGATATAGAATTGGGGGAAATTTACGAATCTCAAATATTTCGTATTTTAATGTGGGAGTGTGTATGAGGATCAGCCTACTTATTAACATGTGTAAATTTCATGGGATTTCGCGAATCATTTTTTTTTCATATAAATGACATGTTTGTATTACAAATACCATCTCCTCGTAACAGACTTGGAATCGAATATGAATAACATATTATCTGAATTACCTGCAACTTATATCAGCCCGGCAACTGTCCGCTAAATAGTGACATGTCGGCGTGTCGAATCCCTCGGTGCGTTTTGCGCAAATGGGGTGCATTTTTTCTTGAGCAATAATACATTCGTCTTCTCTGTTTTCTGTCTTTCTGCAAGACAAAAATGAAATGAATGAAATTACTTTTAATGCAATGATTTCAAATGAAATTTCAAAATCAGTTTTTATACAATCAAGATACACTGGTTGTGTACAAACATTTTAAAAATGAAATCCGAACTCTCATAATCAGTAATAACAATAACATTGAAAAAGTACCTTTGATATCATCAACGTGTGACACTTAAAACTAAACGGAGGTAATTGAAGTTAAACTGTTATGCAATGTAAATAAAAATTAATTCAATCATCAATTTAAAGCTAGTTGCTGGCCTCATTATTTTGCAAAATAAGATATAAAAATTTCTATTGGCCAGAAATGACCGGACCCAAAATTATTAATTATGAAACGATAAGGTCCGGAACAATTAGCGTCATTAAGGGGGTGTTACCGTGTAGAATTGTGTAAAAATCGATATTATTTTTGCATTTTTTTGTACCTTATACTATATACTTTTACCCGCCTCCTTCAAACCGTTTTTCAATCCACGAACTCGGAAACCACTTTTTTGCTTGTTGAAGGAAGTAATGGCATCGCGCCGAAACCTGGCTTCCTGCGCGCAGCTGTGCGGTCGGGTTTAGCAATGCGCCGCAGGTATAATAGCCTTATCGATGAATTTTGGGTCTTGTTCGGACCTATAGACGGCAGTAATGGCGCCTTTTGAAGCTCTTGAACTCGAACAAGAGCTTCAACGCCTGCGTCTGGAAGCTGACGTCAAAACATATCAACTTTTAGGAAAGACTTGAACTTTTAGGAAACTGTTCTACATTGCTTTCTTCGGCAGATGGACCACTGTCGTTTCAATATATTAATATTTAATATTTTTCGAGCGCTTTAAAGCTGAAAAAAGTGCCAAAACTGACCACTTTTTTCGTATGGCCGCTATTTTGTTAATTATCAACAATTTGATCATTAATTGCGTATCGATTTCTGTTTCAGATTAGCGGTTTCCGAGAAGTCTTATCGGCTAGCGGTGAGTGTAAGCGTGACAAGGTCCTATTGACCGCTGAAAATTTGTATTAAGACAATACATTTTCCCACGCAAAAATGAGATTTATAACCCAAATATATAAGGAACAATATGCAAAAAACCAGAAAGTTGTAACTCGCCTTGTAGATGCAAATACAATCTTTGAAAAACAGCCTGAAATCGGCTGCCTAGACGGTAACACCCCCTTAAGCGGGAATATAAAATCGTCTAAATCATACATTATTTTGCATGAGAATAATTAAGAAATTATAGATTCTATTTATTTAATAAAATATATGACGGATTCAGCAACATTTAGAGAACACTTGACAGTATTGATACATTGATTTTTTTTCATAAATAATAAAATATTGATAATTACATTGAAACAATTTTTTAGAAGCAATTTGCGGTTGCCAAGATATTATGCTCAGGGAAGATGTATTTACTTCATAAAAGAACATTTTTTTCAAATCTTTATTGTTTAACACTCTATCAGGGAATGCCTATGAACTCCGCTTAAATGGCGCGAAATGTAAATTTCGCGCCATTTTATTTAAAGGTTATGTTTGGCTCGATACACCGAATGAAGTCATTAGTTCATACGCGCGCAACATTTTACACACACTTGTTAAGATATACACGCTGATTGGTCAACCCCTCTTCTTTCTCAACTATTCTATTTCGTACGCTTTCTCCGATAGCGTGTTAAACAAAATGGCGCTATAAAATAGAAAAAATGGAATTTTCCAGTAAAACATACGATTTTATAATTTTTTTACAAAGAAATAAACAAATAAATTAAAAAAATCTTAATTTTATGAATTAAAGATATATTTCAGGTACAAGCTCAAGAAATTTCAAGCAATTCTACTTGGTAGTTCCGGAGAAATCCTGGCAACCGCAGTGTTGCCAGATAGAAAAGGACAAATTCCGCCGTCCCGTGTTATTTAAATGGGTTCAGCGGTTTTTTGTCCTTGTTTCTGGCAACACTGGGCAACCGCATCTGAAATCATAGTTTTGAGAAAAACTCGCTCAAAAAGTTGTCCTCGTGCACTCACCAGCAGCGAGTGCGCGCGTTCACATAATTGGCAATAACAATATTTTGAATTTTCTATCCATTATCTATTCATTGTCTGATCGTTTTCTGACCGTTATTATACCGTTTTCTGACCAATATCAGACCATTGTCTGAATCTTATTTGACCATATCTGATCGATATGTGACCATTTTCAGATATCTTACCGTTATGCGATCGATATTCGACCGTTAACTGATGGATATGTAACCGTCATCTGATCGTTACCTTACCGGTAATGATCAATATCTTACCGCTATCTGATCTATATCTGTCAGCTCTGTGATCGTTATTTCATTGCTGCCTGATCAGTATATGACTGCTGTGTGACCGTATCTGTTTTTAGGGATATGGTTCCGAATTTTTTTCGATTAAAGTCCGATTAACTAATAAGTTTAAGGTTATATTTCCATTTATATATTAGAATGGATTGCATTCGGTATGTTCATATTACTAATATTAGGGGACACGGTAGTGTCCCCGGCCAACTACAAAATAGTACCCTTTTGCAGAATGAACAAACGGCTATTTTTGCACCACTCGAGAGATCGAAACAATAACAGTAACAAAAATTGGACTCCGTCATTATGTAGGCCGCATAAAACTAAGTAGGAAAGTTGAAGTTGCAATAAATTTGTTTGCAAAGTTATAGACGTTCAAAGATCGATGTTTTTTTCTGTAGCGTCCGTCTTCTTCTTCTTCTTCTTCTTCGTCTTCATAACCGCTAACGTCATTATCCGATAAGTCTTAAATCTTTCTTAAGTCTTAAGTCATAAGTCTTAAATCTTAAGTCTTAGGTCTTAGGTCTTATGTTTTAAGCCTTAAGTCTTAAGTCTGATGTCACCTACGGGCGACACCTTGACGAAGATATTTTTTGTATGATCGGGTGGTGAGGCTTGCGCGTTCCAATTGAGAGCTATGCCGGCGGTAGCACAAGAAAGAAAAAACTACCAGCAGGGCCTCCCAAGCCGGAGATGTCGAAACCGAGGTACCAGACTAAGCTTGCCCTAGGACAAGAAAAAGTCTGACATAAATCCCGGGGATGGAAATCCTGTTTAAAAACCAAATGGAGCTATGTCGAATCCAATTGAAAATACATCTCCAGGTGGTACCAACCTACCCTCTTCGGAGGTAAGCTGTCAATTGGAATATGGACAGCAAGCACACCTCCGTGAAGAACCTGTCGGGAAACCGAGCTCTCCGCTGCTGGCCAACTTGGGCGGCGAAGAGTACGAGGATACAAGGATGGATACTGAGCCATGTACTCTTGCAGTCGGGAATCCGACTTCCGCGCCGTTGGCAAACTTGGGCGGTGCGGAGTTCGTTACTACAAGTAAGGAGAAGTACATATACTCATCCTTACTAGCAACGGATTCCATCAATGGAGATGAGGCACACAGAATCGTTGTAGCGCGCTTGAGTACGCTCAGAGTCGACAAGGGCCAGCTGCAAACAGAAAACAACCAGTAAAAAATAAAGTTGGGCATCGGATGTCTCCGGTCACACCTTCAAGCTCCGGAGGCCTATCTGGAGGTAACTCCAACTCAGAGGTAGGAGGCTATTGCCGCACCGTTACCACCACCCCAGAAACGTCTCCGTGCGAAGCGTAGCTTAGAACCGTCACCGGAAGACGTCACCACGCGGACTGAGGCACTGGCCAAAAAAAGGAAGAAATTTGGAAGAGACCAAACGCCACCAGTCAGCGATCCTTCCCCAAGGAGTGAGAAGCTGCCACAGAATGCCCCAAAAGCGAATAGCGCCATGAAGAGGAAGATGAAGGGTCCAGCTTCAAGACCAAAGACGCGGGATGCCATTATGATAAAGCCAGCCAATGATCACTCCTGCGCAGACATCGTCAAGGCCCTTCGCGCAAAAGCGAACCCTGCAGTTTCGCTGGACATCTGCAGCGTCAGGCATACCAGAGGCGGAGCGCTACTGCTGGAACTTCGGAAGTCCACCACCGAAGAGTGCCGAGAGATGTTCGGCGACACCCTGAATGAAGCTCTAGGCGAAGCCGGAGTAGTCTCCTCCAAAATGCCCCAGGAATTCCTCAAAAGCGATTTGGACTGCGAGACTACCATCGAAGAAGTAACGGCTGCGCTGACACGAGATCTCGCAGACTCCGAAACAGTCGCCAAGGCTAGAGTCGTCCTGACCAAGCTGAACTCGAGGTATCAGCGAATTGCTATTGTCACCATCCAAGAGAAAAGTGCGCAGAAGCTTCTCCAATTCGGTCTGATCAAGATCGGATGGGTGAACTGCAGGATACGAAAAAGGACAATCGTGCCGCGATGGTTCCTGTGCCTTGGCTATGGGCACCAGGCATGGATGTGCAAAAGCACTGATATGCGCGACATCTGCTACAGGTGTGACAGCGCGGGCCACAAAGCCGCCGGCAGCACGGCCAACGCGTGCCTTGCACTGAGCGAGGTATTTAGGTCAGACGGCAGGTTCCTGGCGCGGACTCGTGACAGTATTCCGGGAGGCACTCGCGAAAGCCAAGTGCGCGTACACCTGAATATACTCCAGGGTAATATGCAGAGGAGCAGGACGGCCCACGATCTCTTAGAACAGATTCGTTTTGAGAAGGCTGATATCTTGCTACTGAGTGAACAATACAAGGACGATGCCGACTGGTTCTCTGACCATCTGTTGTATCCAACAGCTACGGTATGGATACCGGACCGAGGGCGATGCCCAGTAGAAGACCGCGGAGCCAGCGACGGCTTTGTGTGGGTGCGGAGTCGCAGAGTCATATTTGTGAGTTGCTACTTCACCCCAAACCAGCCGATCGGCGAATTGCAGAGGAAGCTGGATAACCTGGAGGACACACCACAGAATGCAGGAGGCGAAGTTGTCATTGGCGGAGATTCCCCGAGCACCAGAATGGGGGATGCCTCACCCCGATTCGAGTGGCCGACAGATTCTGGGGCTGTCAGGCTGGGACTGATAGTGGCCAATGTTGGGAACACGGCCACGTACCGGCGCCGAGGATACTGAGGAACGATCCCTGACATCACCTTCGCCGCAGAAAGAGTTTACGGCACGATCATGGACCGGAGCATCATGGAGGACTATACCGGAAGCGATCACCAGTATATCACCTTCCGGGTGATTCGTGAAACTTCCCGTTTGCAGAGAACTGACTTACACATAGCACCGAAATGTTACGCGACACATTTGAGGACAGGCTCGCGGAAGCGATACGTCACGGGACCCACGCCGTCAACACCAAGTGCCACGCCTTGGAAGGCTACGAGGCGTCTGAGATGCGCGTCGAATGCACCATGCGACTCGTCGCGAGGGCACGAAACGCCTCCATGCCAAGGAAGGGCCGGACCAGAACTCGACTACCCTCGTCCTGGTGGACGCCGGAGATCGCATAGCTGAGATGGACATGCCTTCGCATGTCCATCTCAATCATCATCAGCGTCTAGGATTGCGGAACACGATTGCGGGACATCAGCGTCTAGGATTGCGGAACACGTATCTGCGAGGAAGGAGCTCCAAAACGCCATCAAGGAGAAAGTCCAGGAAGTGGTGGTCAGCGGTCGAGGACATCGACAACGACCCATGGGGCCTTGGCTACAAGGTCACCATGAAGAAGTTGGGCTGTCTTCCCAGTCCGTCGATGTACTCCCAGGAAATGGACGCCATCGTTGCCGACCTATTTCCCGATCACTCGGAGAGAGCAGCCGCATTACCTTCTTCACCGAAGAAGAGCTGCTGAGGACCACTCAATCCTTCAAGAGCGGGAAGGCACCAGGACCAGACGAGATTCCTGCGGAGGCGCTCAAGGCAGCATCGAGGACGAGCCCCCGGCTTTTGCTCGATATGTACAGCGCCTGTCTGACTTCGGAAACGTTGAGTGCTCGATGGAAGGCAGCGGGACTCGAGTTTATCAGCAAGCCGAAGGCTACCGAAACCTCGCCGTCACGCTTCCGGCCACTGTGTATGCTGGAGAGTCCACAGCTGGAAAGGTCATCGAGAAGCTACTGCAGCTAAGGATCTTAGCGGCATTGCGCGCAGTTAGCGACCTTTCCGCCTGTCAACACGGCTTTCGTACAGGCCACAGCACGCTGGACGCCCTACGTGGGGTCATCGCGACCGCAGAAGATGCGCAATGGGATTATCTCTCCCGGAACGTTACCTTGCTGGTAACGCTGGACGTCAAGAACGCGTTCAACTGCATGAGCTGGAGTGAATCGCTTCACGCTCTGCGAGTGACGATCGGGCTCCCGGCTTACCTGATGCGCGTGATTGCGGAAGATTACTTCCGGAACCGCAGCCTGCATTACGAGACCGAAGACGGAGCGCGCTTGAGGAGAATGACTGCATGAGCTTCCGAATGATCCATCCTGGGCCCCAATCTATGGAACGTCGCGTATGACAGCCTACTGCGATTGGAGATGCGACTGCTCATCGTCTCCCGCGACATAGCTACGGCCCAGCTGACGCTCAATGCAGTCATGCACCGTGTCAGCCACTGGATGGAGGACCACTCCCTCGCGCTGGCGAACGCGAAAACGGAGATCCTGGTTCTCTCCAGGAAGAGGATTGATACCATCGTCCCTATGCTGGTGGAGGAGACGCCCATTACCTCCAGCCCGAGCCTGAAGTACCTGGGTGTGACGCTGGATACGAAGCTCTCGTTTCGGCCCCACATCCAGAGAGTGACAGATAAGGCAT
>JABFPB010006261.1:0-12219 GCA_022817645.1 Ceratoteleas bidentatus | reverse complement strand
AGGTAAGACAAAAAATATCGTTCGCACCTCGGACGAAAAAACCTATTTTGCGCCCTTGATACGAAATATACTATTTCCTTAAAACCACAGATTTAGCTGATTTTTTGAAGAGTGAGGGAAATAAAACGAACATCTGAACAGAAGTTTCATTTTCATTAAACATCAAATAGTCATCAAAAAGCTTTGAATATCTTAAGAACTTGAAACTTTCCATTTTCTTTCATAAGACTGAAAACATTATTCTTTTTCAATTGTTCGAATGTTTACTATGCGAAATAGTAATACTCCTATATATCATCTGGCTGGACTTGTAATGTATATTATTCTTATTACAGTGTTCTTTCCTTATTGTGAAACAGATAAGTGAGAGATCTGACAATTTGTTGAGTCTAAGGTACAAATTTGAGTATCAAATTGTCAAATTTGTACCTTATCTAATTGAATTACTCTTGAAACTGAAATCATTGCAAACATGCTGATAAGATGTCTTCTTATTTTTATGCACATAAATACAGAAATGCTCAACCGAATATTATTCGTCATTTCTTCAACTGGTCAGTAAATAATCAATCAATAGAAATCGAATTCGAACCCGATTCTGTAACTCCCCTCTAAGTTTTATTTTCAAAAATGATCGATAACCCACTTTTAACCCTTAAGGTATTTTGTCAGTGCCAAAGTTATGGAGTTAGTGTTTTTTTTTCCTTAAATTAATTAATAGGTCGAGTTTAAACTTGTAACGAGATCATTCAATTCCTTTTATTACGGGAAAACGTAATTCTATAAACAAATCTTTTTTTTATAGTCCATTTTCGACAAAAGTTTGTTTCTCGCGATTTTGTTCACTTCGAAAACGCAAAACAAACTTTTAGCGATAAGCTAATATAAAAAATATGTCTGAGCGTTTTACAACATTCTCCGTCAGTGAGAAAATTGATTGATCTCACTGATATATCTTAAGTATTGTCACTAACGAAACATTAAATCGATTTCAATTTGACCAGACACTCCATTTAGTTTTAATTATAATTATCTTATTGAAATGCATAATTCTCAATCGATGATTTACCTTAAAGCTCTTGATAACTTATCGTAGTTCATATTTGGCTTGGACTTCCTTTCGCCCCATCGTCTGGCTACTTCGTCAGGATCAGTCAGCTTGAACTCGCCATTCGTTCCTTCCCAAGTAATGCACGCGGCGTTGCTCGAATCCGACAATAGCTCAAGGAGGAATTGCCACAGTTGAATTTGACCAGATCCCGAGCTCGCGAGCCGGCTGCTCGTTGCCCCGAACATTTGATAGGGATCTGCGATGAAGTGCAGGCTCATCATTACTGATGCGATTTTTCCTTTTTTGTGAAAGGGAACTGTTTTATTGTGCTCATTAAGCTCGTATAAACGATCAATCGAGGGGCTGTCTGATGTGGAAATTGAATTCTTTTCCTTTTTGCTTCCTTGATTGATCGAAAATTGATCAAAAAACTGAACCAATGTTGTAATCTATTTATTGGTCCAAAGAAGAAATTTCGACGAGTTTCATTATACTTTTGAAAAAAAAAACAGATACCCCTAATTAGATTGAGACTCTGCTTTATTGCATAGTATTAAAAGATCCAAGTACTGAAGTAAGAATACACTTTAATAAATAATAAAGAAAAGAATCTATTACTTAATCTTCTCATAAATTGGTCAATATTTTGAAAAACCTACAAATTTCCAAATGCAACTCGCAATCAAATCCACACAACCAAAAACCAAAGGAAAAAAATTATCGGAACCTCCTCAAATTAAATTGCCGTAAACCCGCGCGCCCTCATATTAATACCGGGCACTTTTGTCCCGAAATAATGGCGCGCGAAACTCGGACAGATTAGCCGGGCGCATCCTCGACTGCACTCGACGCGTCGCGCAATAAAAGAAAGCGAGAAAGCAAAAGTGCAAGAAACGCGGCGCTCGCTCGTGAATGTATCTATTTATTACGCGCTCGTTTTGCCTGCGCGCACACTGTCGCCCTTAAAAGCTTTACAATGCGTCATCACCGTCGACCATGGAGGGCCCTACAGCCGCACAAAGGATATAATCGCAACCCTACAATAGAATAGAGTTCGTTTGGATCATAATAATTTCAATTGAGAGTGCGACGCGGCGCGCGGAAGAGTGGGACGCGAGACCGCGAAGTGCCGTGACGAATGCGCCACGACATGCGCGTCTTCGAGCCCCTATAGTTGGCGAAGAATTGGAGTCTTTTTTTGGAATCATTTTTCCGATTACTAAAGGGAAAGGGAAAGGCTGTTTTCAGAAGAAGATTGAAGGGAGCTGATTGAAATTTAGTGGTTTTGAGGAAAAAGAAATTGAGGTTTCTTGTGATTCTGAGATATTTGCGTTTAAAGTTTCGAAGGTAAACTTTTGAATTTTTGTTGAAATCCTGCATATTTTTATTGAACACTATTTTTAATACGAAATGGAAATAAGAAATCATGATCAACTTACAAATATTGCACGATAACTATGCTATAGTTATGTGCATGTCAGTATTCATGTAAAGACCAGTTCTTACTCGTATAACATTTTTTATCTACTTCAAAGAATCTGATTTAAGTAATAATTCAAATTTTAACATTCTATTTCATTTAAATTGGTTACACGTTGTATTTAATTCGAAATGCCATTAGATTGATTCGTAATGTTATTTTTATGATGCTTGTCAATGGTCATATCAAGACCAGTCCTCTCTTATAACATCTCTTATTTTTTATTTTTTACATTTTATTTTTTTTCTTCAAAGTTGTGCTATACAAACATAGGTCTAACCTATTTTTGTTAGACCTAAATGTGTTAGTTCTATAGGACTCTAAATAAGAATTTCAATAGGATTAAGATTTTGAGTTTCATCATCTTCTATAACAAAACAGTCTCGCAATGAACGATCAACTGGAACCAATCAAATACAGGACTGAGTTCCAAACTTTTGCCAGACTAAAGAGAGTCTGACAACAGTCTGGCTTAAGTCTAGTAACACTGGATGTCAGACTGATTCCAGCCGATTTTTCCACGTGGGATGGGAAACAAGGGAGGAAGAAAAATGCGAGAGGATGGACAAGAATGGGAGAGATGAGTCGTGCGGTCGTTTTCGGTTATAGACGATTTGCTGCGACGCTTTGATTGACGTTGGCCCAAGGAACCTCGACGAGGGGTCGAGGGATACGAATGGCCGGGCCTGAAAAGGCCTGCAGAACCCCGAGAAACGCAGCGATTTCCTCCCGATCGTACGGTAATTCATTTACGAGTTCATAATGACGAGGGGTGCAGCTCGACCATTTATTTGCCCTTACGAAAACGAACGAAACGATTTAATGCGAAGAGCTGGATGTCATGTAGCTGTTAAGATTTGGGTTGGAATGAGAGGTTGATTGGCGTAACAGGTGTGGAGTTAAAATTTTGAAATTTTCCATTTATAAAACAGTTGATGGAGATTTAGAAAGAGTTGGGATATCTCCATCTTTTCGATATGACAGATACGTTCATTCGAAGTAAATGAAAAAGTTAAAGAGATTGACAAGTTTTTCTCACGAAATAATTTATTGGGCCTAATTGTATTATGAAAAATTCTTCTCTATCTATACAATTTGATTACTTCTAAAAAAAGAGGTCCATCATTGGAAGAAGAAACAACGAAGATTCCCCTTTGTCAAATTCCATTGACTGAATGAACTTGCGTAAACTTCGCCATAAATCTGGTTATAATATAATAAGCGAAGCGAAATACAGTTGGCAAAATCGATCAATTAAGAAGCGTTCTTGGGCGTGGTGTTGGTGTTGGGCAATTTCATCCGAAAGCTGCAAGGGTCACGTGACGATTAACGCGAGGGTTAATTCCCACAACTGGCGCGAGTTATGGACTCCGTGCACGACTTGGGTTTCTGTTTTCGGGCGGCCGTAAGACGCAAGCGAAGCTTACGAAACGCGTAAACGGCTCAAAAATATCTACCTAGTACATACCAGGCTGCCGGAGGTGCGAATGCGTGTCCAGGGCTGACTTTGAAAGGCTGCTACCGTAACCTGAAATTAAAAAAAATCGTCTCTTTAATTTTTTCAAACATTAAGCTATTTTTCAAATAAAAATATTACACATGAAAAGTATATATTGATTTTATGTCTTACTGCAGTGCACATATTATGAAGAATTTCTAAAGATTTTAAGTAAATTAAGTTGAAGACATAATTCCACTTTTAATTAAAAAAATGTCTAAAAAAGCAATTTCGTGAAATTCCATTATATTGCGAGATTTTGGCCCGAAAAACACGAATCGAACTTGAACTTAGATAAAAGAGCAGAAAATCGTTTTCCAACGTAAGCGTTTGTTCAGGAAAAGTGGCTGATCAATCGTCCAGGCATTTGTAGTCTCCGAATCAACGCAGAGACAATAAAAGCTGTGATTTCGGCGCGGATGGAAAGCGGCGCTGAAAAAGGCATGAGGTTACTCGAGCGGTAGAATCCGTTAGAGAGGATTTCCGTGTAGGCAAACACAAGTAGAGTGGCTCCGTATAAGTTTCTCCCTGCATTCGTTCTGTCGCTTCCACCTTATCGACTCGATCCCTCAGTTTCGGTTCTACGCGACGTTGACATGTGTTTGTGGGCCACGCCGACGAACACCGTTACTCGGATTTACTTTACTTGCGTTGACCAGTGGCAGTCCGAAAAATTCGATGTCACAAAAGAAAGCGTCTCGAGGGAGAAAAATGATTGCAGATAAATTGGCGGAGGTCAGGCCGTTGTGCTCGCATGATTCTCCTTCAACAGTTATGTAATTGATTTTTTTCTCGTTTTATCAGTTCAAGTGAGTACGAGTCTTGTACGAATGGCCAAGATAAAGTAGTGAATTCAGAAGAACTAAAAAACTTCTATACTGTTGTTTAGTAGGAGAATATTGTTTTCCAGCATTCTTTACAGTATTTTGTAACGTGAATGAGTTGAGTGGAAAATTCAATTAGATTAAATTTTAATTTTTTTTCAGTATATTTAGTAGGCTTAACCCATTCAGCTAAGTACGTTTTGTATTTTGTTTACAAAATGTAAAAATATTTTGTTTAAAATATATTTCCAAGTCACCTATTTTCATGTCCATCCCATGAAACTGAGTTTCAGTCAAATTCTACACAACTAGATTTTTTCATGATAAAGATTGCAAAATTACTTCAATTTCAATAAGAAACCCTGACTCGACACGACATAATACATTAGTTCCCCAATGTACCATTTTCACCTACCCAGCAGAACCCTTCCGAGGCTAATTAGAGGCCCACCTGGGACCCAAAATGTATCGTCTAAGCCCACTCATTTAGAATTAACCACCCATGGCCAAGGGTGGCTCAGACTCGAATCACCCCGACCCCGACCTCCCTCACCGCACCCACCCTTCACCCCTATTAACCTCAAACTTCCATCCACTCACTCTCCAATTCATCGTTCTAAAACATCACTAAAAAATTGTCTAACACACCCACTGCAGAAAGTGACGTTTTAGATGCTGTTTGGCAATAAAACTAAACTCTTAACGATATTAGGTTTATGATCAGAATACAGTCCTCTACTTAGTCTTGCTGCTTAAATGTAAGTGGATGAATTCAATGAAAACATATATATAAATAATTTTTTTAATTAATAATTTGTTCTTTAAAAGAGGGTAATTAGATATTCAATTGTGAATACGAAATCTTTCCATAGAAGAACTTTTTATTGTATGTTCAATTAATTCCTATTCGTTTCCATGAAATACGTTTGCAAGGAAAAACATTTCATTAGAAACCATTAGGACTTACTTTCATCTGGAGCTACATATACAGACAAATAAAATGAATATGCAATTCCGTATGGGCATCAACAACTCTATACAAATCCTATACAGTATGTGAAAAAAATTGTCAAAAGCCTCAAAGATACAAATACGTCTAGCTGTAATGGCATTTTTTTACTGGGAAAGTCTGACCTCTGCACCGTTATAAAGATAAATCCAATATTCCTACATGGAAGATTTTGGTTAGATGTGTTTTTGTTGGTAATACAGGAAATTCCTGTTCTGTTTACATGAAAATATGTTGCCATAACATGAATTCACGTAAATCTAGCGTGAATTTCATGTTAGCGCAATATTTGCACGTTTTTCATGTTAACACTACATAGTATTTTTTCGGTGCATCATCGCAGGACCTAAATAATTTTTTTTATTTAGGTCCTGTGATGGTGACCTATATCGACATCGAACATGGAATCCATGTGGATTCTACGTGGAGAAACATTCGGACCTAGATTCAACGTAGATTCCACGTCGAATCTACGTGTTTTAGAGGTGTTTCCGTTAGGGAAGGCACCAGTTGTTGCCCAGTAGTCTCCGAAGATCGAGGTGGCCAGTCTCGGCAGATGCCATATTTAAGTAGCAGTTGGAGTCCGCTGTGCTAAACAATTGGATTAGCTGTCCTTGATTGGAGCACAGATCGGTAGTCGGCCGCAATCAGCGTAGCCGTCGGCCGTGCGACTGAAGGGGCCAACGGGGGACGCGTTGGCATTGTCGCCCGTGTATCCGCGCATTCACGAGCAATTACTCGGGGTGGAGTAATCCCGTTACGCGCACTGGAGCCTCCTCGAGGGAGGATCAAAGGGCCGCTATTCCGTGCCACTGCACTCTTCAGAGCGTGGCGGCGTTACAATCCTGCTAAAGAATCGGCGAAAAAGGAACCGATTCAGCCGCTCGAACAAGTCAAAAGGAACAGAGCAAAGCGCCCACGCACGAGTGCCCGCGCCTACTTACACGGAGTGCACGGTTAACCTCTTTCTGCCCGCTGGCGCCGAATCACGGGCGACATTTGAATTTCAATTGCCAGGCGCCAATTGACCGGCGTTTGGCCAGGACTAGCAGTTTTCGGACGGTCCTCCGGGACACGGGGAATCACGTTTACAGGCTGAGATAGGGCAGGCTAATAGGGTCTGGGGAGGGTGTAGTTTATAATGGGGTTGGCCATTTTTTTGAGTAAGGACTCTGTGGGAAATGTCACTGAATTCATTGTGAAAAGCAGGTGTCTGATTTTAATACTCTTTGGTAAAATAGAGGGCAAAAGTGTCTCTTGAATCGAGACATTTTTCTCGAAAATAGGCATCGTAAGTGTCTAAATATCTAAAAACTAGACACCTACAAAGGTGTGTTTTTTCTAGTGGATCGAGTAAAAATTTTGTGCCAAATGAGGGAAAGACTCCCACTGCATTTAAAAAAAAATCGAAAAATTGTTATATCATTAAAGTCCTTTTATGATTATACCAGCACTATTTCAGATTTGTTAGACCATTTGGTCTTGTAGCTCAATGTTCAGTCCGCTTTTCGCTTTAATGTACAAGCACTGCATTTGTAGTATTTCTAGACTGCGAAAAGAAACTTTTGATTTTAAGACGTTTTCGCCGAATGGAGAAAAATGTATAATATTTAAAGATAGAAAATGGTCAGAATGTTTGATCTCTTATTTTTTATTTTAAGACGTGTATAAGAGATTTGTTTTTCTTATGAATATTTGTATTCAGGAGGTAATGAAATTTCGTATATAATTACATTAATATTATATAATTATACCTAATACACAATTTCAATTTAATGTACAAGAACTGAAGTTTCATGTAGAAATTGTTCTCAGTGAAACATTGAGAATGATGGGGGTTTATTGGGAAGGATTAGTTTAGAAGTATACACTGAGAGAAAAGTTCAAATAAAATAGCCTAGCAAAGTTTTTATCGCTATCCACAGGAAAAATATTACTACCACAAGTAATGCATTATTTAGAACAACATTGACTGTAGTTGCTCCACCTACAGACTGTAGCCAGACCCCGTTTTAGCTACAGTTTTAGCTGTACAATTAAGAAATTTTCTGTGTGTGTAATTCTAACTACTTCAATTTAGAATTAATTCGCATAAAAGGCTTAGTTGATAATCTATGACTATGTTTATTCGGAAAGGATTCGACTTTCACAAAAGACACTCAGAAGATTATAAAAATGCTAAAAGTGGTAACCTGCAATGTGCTTTTTTAACGTGAGCAACACAGTACGAAAACATTTCTCCAGTAGATAGGGTGTATTCATGTTTGTATAGGATGTAACTCGGAAGGCTCTCTTTATTTTGCTCACTAATTTCCGAGATGGGCAGAACGTCTATTACTTTAAGTTCCTTTATTTCAATTCCTCACTTGGACATTGTTTAAGAAGGAAATAATGCACATTTTTTAGGAAATAATGTGTTACACATCTTTTTAAAGAATAAACTAGATGAAAACAGTTTGAGTTGACGTTTCTTATATGAAGTCTTGCCAGACTCCTGTCTTTTACAATGTATAGATGAAATACTGTTTTTACATCTATATGTAACATACTCGTTTTCCCTTTCTATTATCTAAACTCGTCATCATTTTACTGTTATATTTATATTAGTAAGAAGCATTTCAGTTTAAAATAGTAAACTTGCACAGTATTTTAATACTACAGGCTTTTATTTTATTATTGACAGTGATTATTATTGATTCATACAATAACAGAAATTGAATGTTCCATTGAAATATCTGCCTGGAGTACAACTAACATTATAACCAACTTTTATACAAACTGCCCTAAGTCTGAGAACGTATACTATGCAGAAAAAACGAATTCTTCCTTCCATATTCCACACATTGCACATAGGTGGTACTCAGTATGAGATCTTTCATCTAATATCTTTCAATTAAAAGATCAAGAAACTGTCCTTAGGCAAACTTTACACGATCTCCTTCCCTAATGAGATTTCCAAATTCCCCTCATCCTTATCATCTCACTTTTATCGGAGTTCACCAACTCCCATTTCGCCTTCCCAGCAAACCCTAATTTTCAGTTCCCAAAATTCTTTTCCAAATCTCTATCCTCATTCCCCTAACACATCTTCCCAAAAGACACCGTCCCTTATTATTTGTCACCACCCACCTGACAAAAGCAATTTTTTACATCCTCATTAAATTTTGATTCGCTAAAACTTGCCCAATGTAATTAACCCTTATCGCGCGACGATCGTTCTTTCAATTACAACCTCCAGCCGTAAGCGCCGCAGCTGACCATAACTTCGCGTTTCCATTACTGTTCCATTTTGCATATCTACATTTATGCGTTCCACGGGTATAACCGCGTACGTGTGCACATTATCAAGTGCTCAAATAAATAATGCCGGTATCGCGGCGCTAGATCAGCGTTAAGCTTTAAAAAATGTTCGCACAGTGTCTTGAGTCATATCCGCCGAATGTGGAAAGCGCACCTGGCACAAATCACGGCGCGGCGCGTGCTGGCAATAACGAGTCAACGCTCGCCGAGGCACGCGACGAAAGCCTCCGTCAAATCGGATAGCGTGACCCGACTTGACTCCCGACCCCGTGGGATCTCGCCTTCCCCGAGACTTTAACCGAAATTTCGTTCTTCCAGTCAATCCTTTTTTCATTCGATTAGAATATCGTATTGAAGTGAAGCGGCTTATGATAATTTAATGGCTTATTTGAATGCAAATTTGACGGTGCAATGTAGAAGTGTTTGGAAGGGAAATCTGCTTAAAATGAGAATCTAGTTCTTTTAGTCGTACAGTTTCGCGGTTTTTCCTCGTTAAGACAAAGTTATTTACAAAATTATTTTTAAGATTTTTGAAATTTGGTTACTGTGATGTATTTTCTCATAGCTCAAAATTTCGACTAAAAGTGAAAAATGTTTTATTTTATTTCGGAATTTGAATAATAAAGATTTCTCTGAATTAAATAGTTGAATTCAAATAGCAGTTAAAGCTATTTGAATGGTTTTTAGGAATAGGAGTGGAAGTGGCATGAAGATGCTAAGATTGGAATGATTGCACGACGAAATATCTTTGCAAGTAATTTGGGAATAAGAATCGCGTAAAGGTAACACATGATACTGTGTTCCGATTTGATAAATTACGGCACTTATCACCTGTTATTGCATCACAAATGACAGGCATGGTAATTTCAACGCTGTACTTCTCAGTCTAGGCGAATTGTTTGAAGTCGTTTCTTCGCGGAGGAAACGATTATTTCGTCGAGGAAAAAATATGTAGGAAAGTAGGCAATTCGTGCCAGTGCGAATGAAGGGGTGAATGATGTACACATAAATTGCATCGAGATGGTTTGTGGTGGGTTTTCTGGACGGAGATTAATTTTTATATGATGTTCTTGAAAAATGTTGTTACAAGTTGTTGCGACTTTTTGTATGATGTAATATACCTTTTTATATTTAATCATCTATCTTTGCATTAATATTCATTTTCTAACAAAATTGACAATTGCAATGTGATTAAATTATATATTTTTTCTATATAAAACTCGACCAATTAGACTCGAGATTAGTTAAATTAAATATACCATTATAATGTTAGAAATTGTTCAGAATTAGTATTTTTCTGTTTACTTGTTTTTTAAACAAGTATTTTTTCCATTTCAAGAATTAAATCGTAAAGAAAAGATTTGAATCTCGTCTATTCATTACTTTATCATTCTATTATTCCCATCACGAGTCACTAAATTGACATGGATTAATACGTCTTTTCACGAATTATTACATCTCATAAAATTTCGTCACGGGAGAGAATACACTGCTCCCGGGGAAAGGAATTCCCTCCGGAATCGTAACAGATTCATACTGTCTCCAGTGAATAACCGATCCTTTACATGTAACCTCGTCATTCAGTAACAGAAATCTCTCCTAATGCGATGTGTTAATAGAAGTACAAACCCCAATCGAAGCTACGATTAATTATACAAAAGTTTTTCTCACGACTCTCGAACCAAAATATAAAATAATCTTTTCTCTTTTAATCAAAATATAAAAAATCTTTTCTCTTTTAAAATATAAAAATCTTGTCTTACAAGACCTGAAAATTCAAACTTCATTCACATTCTATAATTAACATTAATTTCTAAATGGATCACTTCACCAGATTTTCATTCGAAAAAGCTTTCGTTCGACTTCATTCGATTCGACTTTTCCCTGCATCGAAAAGCTAGTTAGAATATTTTTATAGTTTTGTCTGTCGGCGCAAAAATGAAGCCATCCACGATAATGCCGTCGCTTTTTCGGTACATCGAACGGCGGAGTGAGTAAAATTGGAATCGCAACAGTGTACGAACATCGGGGTCGAACATATTGGCAGGGGCGATACGGGACTAGCGCGGCGCTGTATTATGTCTTCGGCAGTACATACACGGTCACGTGCCTATGCGTGACACGTTCACGCATGGCCGAACACCGTTTCATCGACTCCCCCATATCGCTTCGCATTCATCTGCGACTTCTTTTTAGGGTGAGTCGAGATTGTGTTTCCACTTGTCGACTCGCCTCTCAAGGAAGCCAATGTGCAGTGGTTCAACGATTATTGTCGCTTTTTTACGTCTTAACTAAATTTTTCTTACCGTCTATAGGATTTGAGTATGGCGGAAATAAACTATTTACTGAGTTAGAGAGAAAATGTACAAATGTAGGAAAAGTGTGATTAGGTAAATTTGGTCTGAAGTTGAAATTGTCTTCTAATTGAAAATTGACGATTTTGGGGAGATTGCAGAGATTTTAGTTTTGAGCAATTTTATTTTGGGGACTTTGTTTACGACGAGCCTGATTTGCCGAAAATGAAAGGGATCGATTTGGTAACGACTTTAGAGAGTCATCGATGAAACAATATCCATAATAGCTTTTATTCGGGAGTAAAAAGATAATGGCAGTGATGCAAGGTCAGGTCCGTGAACTAGGTGTGGCAGACCGTCCATTTAAATTTACGACGTGAAATGCGTTTATGTGGGTTGAGGTTACGATGACAGGGTACATTTGTAAATCTGTTTTCAGTGGGTGAAATTGTGTCTTCAATCTCTATTTGGGTTGGAAACGAACGGACTGAGTGGTTACTCACAATTTCCAATTTTCGAATTTCCCGAAGTTGAATTTACTTTGCAACCAAAGCTATTCGTTATATGAACAAAATTTGCAGATATTTTTACCTGTAGGGACACCTACCAGCAAAAGCAAACTTTAAAGAATTCTTTGGCTTTCTTGTGTTAGATAATTTGTGATTGAAACTTATTAGATGGTGGCTAGGTTTGTACTTGAATCAGTTTTGTTTGTAATGTAGTTACCAATAAGATAAATGATAAATTTATTTTGTATTGAAGC
>JABFPB010006260.1:0-12223 GCA_022817645.1 Ceratoteleas bidentatus | reverse complement strand
GTAGCCTACGGCACTTTGGAATTTTCAAGCTATATTCCCTGAAATTTTGGTCAAATTCGGCACAGTAGATTTGCAGTAATGAGCTAACAAACATCCAAACAAACAAACATACAATGAGATTTATGTAGTAGTAAGGATTTACTTAAATATTATGTAAACGATTTATGTAAATTTAGGAGCTCAATGCAGACTCATTTTACATAAATTTTATGTAAATCGTTTACAGTAAATGCTAGCTATTAGGGTCTGTTGCAGGAGACTAGTATCCTGGATTTAGAAGATAATAGTTATTTTTAATGTTCTAAATGCTATTACAAGCGAGGACGCTACTATTCGAGCAAGTAGTAAAAAGTAAAAAGAAAAAACCGTTTTTAAACAAAATCCGTATTTAGGTGAAATCCGTATAAAAATCCGTAATTTGTTCTGATCAACTAGAAAATCCGTATATCTGGCAGCACTGGAAGTGCAGTACGCGCTCGCTTATTTAGTCTCGGACGCACCCCCCTCGCTTATAGCCTCGGGTCAGGTCCCCCTCGCGTTGAGTGCAGACTGAGGGATCGACTACCGACTAGACCCCATCAGTCTGCACTCCGCGTGAGGCGGAACCCGACTGGCAGTGGACCGCCATGCGCGCTCGCTTATATAGTCTCGGGCGCACCGGCGCCGCGCATCCCCATGGATTTCCCTCTCTGTTTTGAGGGAGGGAAATCAAATTTCCTTCGCACGTGTTGTAAAAAATGGATTCATTAATCGAGCTCGATTCGAGTTTCATTTCTCATTGAACTTGAAATTCAATTCCAGTTCAAGTCGAGCTTAATGAAGGTCGTTTTGACATTAAATCGTTCTCATCAAATCAATCTGGAATCGAGCATGAATCGAAATCGATTTGATATTGAGCCGTCGACCTGGAATCAAGCTGCAATTAAGCTCAAATTGATATTGAATCAACATCTAATTATCGATGTTCATTCGATATCACTCCGACTGACATTTAGGCATCAAGTCGATATTGATTGCAAAGTTTCTCGTTATTGAATCGATGTTGATTCGACTAAAATGTTGACATCTAATCAATGTCCATTCAATTATCGTGTGTTATTAGGGATAATGTCGGTGGATCTGCATAAGGATTAAAATCGTGGTACTCATCAACGTCTATAGCTCAGTAGTTAGAGTGGTACTTTTCTCGCGCTTCGCGCTCGAAAAATACCACTTTGCCCGCGCTTGTCAGGAAAATTATTGTTCACGGCTTGGGTGGAAAAGTATTTCAAACTCGTGTGGTGGCAAAAACTCGCCTTCGGCTCGCTTTTGCCAACTCCACACTCGTTTTCATACTTTTCCGCCCTAGCAGCGAAATGTACTATTGTCACATTTTTACCAAGAAATTTCTCTCAGTGTACCGGACCCATAACGAGTACTGGTGCAATTACCTTATGAAAGTACAGAAAATGTGGTCGGTTACTGGTTTAATGATTGGCAAAAATTTGATCTCAAAAGTGATCTATACAAATCCCTTACCATTTTCACCCTTTCACAAATAGTAAGCCTTAACACTTGAAAGTGTACCTCTGCCACTATAGTGGTATCTCGTATAACTGAAGTAGTAACTTTTACCACTTAGTTCTCTCACTGTAGCGCCTTACTTTGTTACGTAATGTTTCCTTAAAAGTTTCGGTTGATAACTTTAACGTATTGGTATTCAGTGAAATGTGTCAAACATCTCGAACAAACAAATTTTATAACATTGTCAACGATTTGACTGTAAAAAAAAACATATACATGCATCTAAAGTCGAATACAATGTATAGCTATGACTATAGTTCTATCTGAAACAGTATAATCAGTTTGATCGCAATGCTGACATTATATCAATTATTTAATTATAGACAAAAATGTTAACTCTCAAATTATTGTTACCAATCAATATAAAATGTCATGACTTTTTACTATTTGACATAGCAAAGTCAATAGGACTTTTTCTCCTTGCAAATCCAGTAACTTCTATCTCGGTATTGGTTCCATCTACAGTTCCTCCTGCTATCGGCGCGCCACTCTATTTTCCTCTCTCCATTAAGATAAATGACATTTTTAATTAGTCCGTCTGACAATTCGTCGCGCGGAAACCTACAATTTTGTCCGTTGATTAACTCGTCGGCCTTTGCGCCGTGGATCTCTCGTCTACGCGTCCTGATGAAGTACCCCTACATCCCCCGTTCTCGTACGCGTGAATACTTAAATACCTCGCGTGTTCCGCCCCGAATCTTTGCCGCGCGTAAAAATCAAGGAGCACTTGGGCCGGTTGGGATCGCGCTCCCTTGCATTTGAATTTCGACGACCATTAAGCGGACGTCGACCCGGCCGCTTTGGACCGGAAATGGTGCATCTTGCGGCGCAACAACGCCGCCACAATTCGCTGCGGTGTGAATAAATTTTGCTAATACGACCGGCGTATTTTTCATCCGGCTATTTACGGTTATGACAAGTCGAACTATAGTTGAGTTATCGTCCCACATTAATAATAATGTGGCCATTAAGGCAAGCAACGGTTGTAATTAACGTTTAATAATTCACTTTAACGAATCGAGGGCATTTACAAGTATTTTATAAAATGTGTCATTCTGAAGAATATTCATTCTTCATTTCCTATATTTATTAACAAATGATTCTGCATTAAAACAATAATTTGGTAATATTTGCTAATTTGCGAGAGCAAGTAATAACGTGATACTTTAATTAAACAATTTCCCGTGTAGGCGAAAATTCTGCCGAACGATTTCGCCAAATGTTTACACTGATTCCACGCCGCGATAAAAAAACGACAGCGAGGCAGTAATCATGTGATAAAAAGCCTTTTAATTGGTTGAATTGTAATTGCACCGTCCGCATATTAATTTGAAACGCCTGTAATTGAATTAGCAGTTTTTAATTTTCAGAGAAACTGTCGAAGAAATGTTAATTTCATTTAACTGTCGACGTTGCTTGGAAAAATAGCGCCTTACAATGTCACTTTGCTTAAATGTCATTCCGCAATTCCCATTGGTGGTCTAATTGTTTTCTTATAATAAAAAGATAATACGCAATTTGACTGAATCATCAAATGAGGTTCGCCAGATTTTTCTCTTGAAAAGTTACAATTTACCGTCGCTTCTCTTCACCCTAACTTGTGTCGAGCTTTCCGCCATTGTTCTTTTCTCAGATTTACGAATCGCGTCATTAGAATATAAGAATGTCGGCGCGCACGGGAAAATGGCGGAATTGAAATAAACGCATCAGCCCGCGACAGTTTATCCAATCCGTTCTCGGGAGTGAATATACGAAATGCGGTTTTAACGATTGCGTCGGCGGCATTCCAGCGGAAAACAGACCCACCCCGCGTCGCCGCGGCGAGAGATAATATGAAAGAATTTCTTCTTGATTTTAAGTTGCGCCAAGAGTTGCACGCTGCCACGTCTTTGTTCCCTCGCGATGTTTATTGTCTCGGCAGACTTATCGAGACCGTCGCGTTCGCGCTAAGCTCGGAATAATGCGTCGCGTTTTGTCGGTTTGAACAATTTATTACCGACAACGCTTTTTTCACGAACTTTCGCGAAAGAAATAAATAAGCCGAAAACGAAACGGCACAAATTTATCACTGCCCCGCCTTCATTAATTCTCGACTAACCGTGTTCAGAATCGAGAAAACCCGAAAACTGTATTCGCGATCAACTTTGTTCGCCCCGAACAACAGCGCAGTCGGTTTCATCATCCCGACATTGCCCCAAAAAGCGTCGCACTCGTTCTCGCGGCATTAACGCCGGGGAACATTTTTTCCGCGTTTCCTTTCCGCCTCCTCGACTTATCTCGCATCGCCCGAAAGAAAGCCGACTATCGCTAACGTGGCGACCGTTACAACGCCGCAAAATGTTATCTCGCCACGGGTATTTGTCAAAAAAGCTTTTTTCCCCTCAACAAACATTTCGCGCGAGCAAATGAACTCGCCTGCGCTTACAAATCGACGCCCATTTCGGTCCGCCCGGAGAAAGAATTCGTCCGTTTCGCGAGTCCGCGAAGTCGGTTTGACTTTGCGCGGCATTGTTTCGGCGCATTCCGTTGCTCGTACGCCGAAATGGTGGGTTCTTAATAAATGACGTTATCTCTCTCGCCTTGCGGCGAATTTTCTTAAAGGATTCGCCGGCGCTTTGTTTTCCGAACGTGACGCCGCGTCTCCGTTCGACAAATACGCCTGTCCTCGTCGGCGTTCGCGCTGATCCGAACACACGGCGTCGATCCCGGGGATAAAGCCACCCTTTTCACTTCTGCGGGAGGCGGAGCGAAATTTCGTCGCGAGAAATTTCGCCGCCGCAGAAATTTTGACGAAATTATGTTTCGGGAAAACAGAATCACGCAATAAACGACGGGATGGAAAATGGAGCACGGGTTCGGGAGAGATTGGACATTTTTGAGATTGCGATACTTTTTGCGTAGTGTTTTTTTGTAGTAGTGTTAGGGATGCGTCACTGCGAGGCATTCCTTTTGTGCGAAAAAGAAAGGCTTTACTGGAACACCGAATGGAACTTTTTTTCGGGGCATTCAATATGAACGGAGAAGTTTAAAAAATGTGGAGAACTTTCGTTGCCGTAAAAAA
Source organism: Ceratoteleas bidentatus (assembly GCA_022817645.1). Classification (NCBI taxonomy): domain Eukaryota; kingdom Metazoa; phylum Arthropoda; class Insecta; order Hymenoptera; family Scelionidae; genus Ceratoteleas; species Ceratoteleas bidentatus. The sequence continues at coordinate 7,599 of JABFPB010006260.1, read as the reverse complement.
TTAACGATTGATGTTAATTTTTTTTAACTGGCCGCTTCCGAAATTGTTGTTGCTCTGTAAAAAATTGTTCAAATTCGATTATTCGGCGTATTGAGAATCTGAAACTGACTCTCTCAAAGATATTGGCGATAAAAAATGATTATCTCGAAATAAATTTTTTAAGACCACATCTTCTCTTTGCAAAACAGACATTGTGAATTAACATGAATTAATAGTGTAATAAAATAATCAACCCGTGTTATATAACGCGTCACGTTAACCCGAGGTAAATTTCGTGAAATTGGTTATGCAATGACTAATGACGCTCGCTTATATCCTTATTCCACTCAGTCTCGGCCAATCATAAAGGTCGACTAATGGCTCAGACGCGACCAAGTTTGTTGTGAAACGACATATCAGCTATAACTTGAATCCGCATTTCAGCTCAACCCAGCACGGAACCGTTTATTCCAATCCCCTTTAATTAAAACAAAACAATTAATCCACAACCCAATATAATCCTTTACATTAAAAAACACGTGCCTCGCCGTTCCCGGATCGCAATATTCCTATCAAACACAAAATTTCAATTATTCGCCCCGAATTCTCTGCCGTTTAAAAATTCGCTGGAATTACCACGAACAACCGTCATTGGATAATAAACATTATCCAATGAAAACGCCCGGATAAATATTATCGGCTTTCCGTTGGTCAACACGTTACATTGCATTTCATGAATTAAACACGCTGCTTAATTAATGAAATTAATTACGCGAAATTAATTTGCCGCTAATCCGCACAATTTTATCGCGCAAAATTTGACGTCTATGCAAATTTTCACGTGAAAATACACCACATTCTAGACAAAACGGACTCGCGCTATCGCAGTTAACAGTCGACTAATGACGTGTGAAATTGTGATTCGCGGTATAAAAAAATTCGTTCACACTCGTTACTAATAAATGCCACATTCGCGATTTAACAGAAACCGAAACACGACTGAGCGTGCGTTCGGAACTCGGAAAAGTTTCAAACAGTCGAGCGATAAAATTGCGATAAACAGTTCGGCGGATTCGCGGCAAACAGCAATTATACAGTTCGATTCATTAATGCATTGGATCGAGTTAATGCCGGGCGTTTAGAATTGAGCCGCGCGAGCGTATTTATCTGCTTTCATTTTTTCGTGGTTTACGTGATTTATCGTGGATTAACGAAGACGGGCACAACGCGTGGCTCAAGGTGACGGAACGGTACAACGTGTTTCGGGGATCAGGGGGATTACTCGAAAAATGAAAGTCCCGAGTGACGTGTAATCGATCGCGCAGTCTAAAAACGTTTGTCGAGTCTTTGCATATTTATGTCGCGGAATTAAGCGGGGGTTCGAGGGAAAACCATATTAATGCCCTCAAAGGCCGCGCCGGAGCTCGCGGAATTTATATCGGCGCGTCGAGGACCCTTGTAAAACGGATCCCGCGGCGACATTCCGTCGCAAATTAAACCGAAACTGAAACTATGAAATTATCTGCATCGCCGTGCTTAAATATGTATTCGGGACATTTATGAAGCAAAAGTCAACGTTCAATAATGAAAGAACGATTGCGCTCGAGGACCTTCATTGATTCCGATGGAACTCGCCTGCAGAAGTTTTATCGCGAGCGAAGACATTAATAAGCCGGATATTGAGATATATAACTGGTAGACGCTGATATAATCTTATTGCGCAATTCGTTTGAGGATGCAGAAAATGCAATCTAGCCGGGGAGTGATGCAAAATGGTTTGCAAAGTAGCGGAGCAATGAAAATTTTTGCTAAACTGGATCCTGGGAATATTTTGAGCCACATTTTCGTGGATTACTTAAAAGATTGCATTGTGTGCACAATTTTGCGTAAACTGCTGTATGTATAAACATTTTTGCATCGGTAAACTGGATTCTGGGTATATTTTGAGAAGGGTGATTTTTAGAAATTACATGAACTTAAGAGGTGGATGAGAATTTTTTAAGAAGATTGATTTTTAGGTTAGAATCGACTGAAAGAGGATAGTTGAATCGTTTATCGCGTTTCGTCGTTTGTTAATTAAAAGTCGCTGTTATGCAATTCAAAGTGCAATAGCTAAAACAAACAATCGTATTTCGATTAAAAGTTTTATTGCGGCGTTTTTTGCAAGATGCTATCGGGTTGTGAATTTAGCATAAGTCGTGACTATCAACGTCGTGTATCGTAGGCACTGGAATAAGTAATACACACGGCCTTATCAAACGGCGGCTCATTTCGGTCAAATGTACTGCAAGATGCTCTCGCGTGGACTCGCGAAATGCCGAACTTTTAGCACATACTTGAAAGTTACGCCAGTTTTAATCGTTAACGTACAGGAACGTCCAAGTTGCAGCGCAGCCGTCGAAATAATGTGTCTGTGATTTTAGTAACTCTAATATATATTCCCGGCTCGTGCAACTTTCTTTCCGAAATTGGTGCTTCGGCGCGGACTATGAAAAGTAATTTAACGCGATCGCTTTTTTACTCGCCTTTTCACTTTGCAAACACGAAGTAAAACGCGAAACTTTACGCAACGAAACTTGACGCGCGGAATCCGGGCTCTTGACAAATTTTAATCTACGACGGGAATATTGTTCCGGTGCCGCGCGGGTCGGGAACAATAAGATTGGATTCCAGAGACGTGAGAAATCCTCAATGGGAATGCTAATTCGGTCGAAAAAGACGGTTTAGCGAAGTTTCGGCGAATGCTTTTTTAGTCTTCAGTGAATGGTAGGTGGGCTTGTTGTTAATCACATTTTGTTAGCGATCGCATACATCTACTTAGGTAGTAACAAAGGATGTTCATTCGGAATTCGGTCGGCTCACACCTCGATTTTCTGATACTTCATGAGTGCCCAAAGTAGACTCGGTGTCGCCGGATCGAGAACCCTTCCGCCCAGACGATGATAAGAAATGCATAAAGCCTGTTTACTGAGTCCCTGCTCACAGTCCGCAACAACCCCGTTTAGAATTTGATACTGGAGCAGTCGATGCGAGTTGTTCCGTGAATTTCTGAAATCAAGGGGTAGACGAAATCAATGGCATTGTTAAAATTTTTTCGGGGTATATGAACAGCGCTCTGTATTTTGGATCAAAGCGTGTTTCATCGATCGTCTCAATTATGTATTGTGCTCAGTAGACGAGTGTTGAATTTGATTAAGTTAAAATAGTAATTGTAAGAAGGATATCAAAAACTGAAATAATACGAAATTTTTCGGTATCTAATATTCATTTTTTAAGAAAAAAATTAAGGCTTAACAGTTTTTTATAGAGTGAATATTTTTTGATAAAGAAGCAATTTCATATCCTTCAAAGTATTTAGAAATGAAACTGGAAATGCGTTTTCATATAAATGTTTCATGTTCAAAGCCGTCTATAACTTTCTAAACACTTTCATAGCATGCACGGAGAAAAATTGACTTGCCTCATTTATTATAGTCTAATAGTAAACAGATTGAGGTTAAATGAACCATATTTTGCGTATACATTTACCACAATTGTGGTAGGATTCACCACAATTGTGGTAAATTTTACTACACTGCATAGCTGTCCACCATGTTACCATCGATTGTGGTAATGGTTACCGCAATTGGGACTCGCAGGATTTGGTGACAAATGGCGGCGATTAAGCAATACCAATAAAAAGTGGTAAATGAACAGAAAACGAGACGCTTTCCATTCATCTACCACTTTTGATTGATTGTGCTTAATCGCCGCCATTTTATCACCAAATCCTGCGAGTCCCAATTGTGGCTGTCTTCACGAATTATTTTTCTCCGTGTACTTCATCGAAAATTGAATAATGTCAAATGCTTTTAATGTTGTTAACTATATTGTTAAATTTGTAATAACGATCGTGTGTTTGTTGAATTAGTAGTTCGTGGAATCTGACAACAATAAATAATATTAACAAATATCGATCATTATTACAAATTGAATAATATACTTATTGGCATACAGCGAATGTTAGCAACATTAAAAGCATTTAACATTAGTCTTTTTTATTTTTTACAAAATATTATATACATGTCTATATCTTTTGAGATGTATTGGAGCTTTAATTTATTTAATATATATTGTAGTGTTTCTTATGTGCCTGTCATATATGTTTATCATATGCATGCCAAATTATCGCATGATTTATCATACGAGGAACACATGTGACTATCATATGATTTTTTCGACAGGGGATCTATGAAATCCACCAGAAGAAATGCATGCATTGAAAAATGGTTCAATGAATGATGTAAACTTCAAATTAAGGTCAACATATACCCAAAACTTGGAGTTAAGTTCAACCAAAAAGAAAGGTTTACAAACTATGCTGAATAAGCGATATATTCCAATTACTCATCACGAATTTTATAATAAAATATTGAGTGATTAATCAAATTTGATGAAAATGTTATCAAATCGTCCATATAAGTTTTTTATAAGAACAGCTTTTTTAATTATTTAGAGACATAATTAGTTTTGTTACCTAAAATGTATAAACTTTTGTTTTTCGTACAATACATTTGTATTCGTTTAAAAATATTCTATTTTGGTGTATTCATTTAAGCCCCCTAATTTCCTTTCTTTTCCTTTCCTTTCCTTTCCTTTCATTTCCTTTCATTTCCCTTTATTTCCTTTCATTTCATTCCATTTCCCTTTATTTCATTTTATTTCATTACCCTTTATTTCCTTTCCTGTCCTTTCCTTTTTTTTGGTTTGTTTTATTGTATTAAACAAATTTTTTTTTAATTTAGCGTCCTCAATAAGCCCCCTTCACCCAACCTACCTGCACCCCATAGATAAATGTTACATGAGGGTCGGCATTATATTCCGTCGCGAGCTTGAATCAGCACCTTATTCGGCCGAGCTATGAATTGGCACCTTATTCGACCGAGCTCTGAAATGACACCTTATTCGGCCGAACTTTGTATTGGCACTTTACTCACTGCAAGTTTGAATCGGCACTTTATTCGGCCGAGCTCTGAAACGGCACCTTATTCGGCCGAGCTCTGCAATGGCACTTTATTCACTGCAAATTTGAATCGGCACGTTTTTCACTGCAAGTTTGCATTGGCACCTTATTCACTGCAAGTTTGAATCGGCACCTTATTCACTGCAACTTTGCATTGGCACCTTATTCACTGCAAGTTTGAGTTGGCACCTTATTCGACCCAGGTATCGAATTCTCTGACGCGGCTTGCTATATCATGGACTAGTAAGCCGCGCATACCTTTCTCGCAAGTGATATTTTCTGCTGGCTGGTAGTATATAAGGGGCTTTCGAATGTAACTAATGTAAAATGGTGCGTCCTCACAGAACGTTTCATGACAGACCATTTGATGTTAATAACATTTATGTTTAATGCGTAAGCGTTAGTCAGCATTGATATAAAACTAAAATTTTATTTAAATAATTTTGCCATTTCCTACTTAGGAACCTACGTTGGAACCTGCGTAGGATTCTACGTAGGATCCTACTTAGGTTCTTACGTAGGTTCCTACGCAGGTTGCTACGCAGGTTCCTATGTAGGTTCCTACGTTGATTTTTTTCATAGGGTTAGCAAAATTTATACACGAAGCGGGATACGAAATTTGTACAATTGCATATGCGTTTTTAGTAACGAAAATATCTTACGCAAAAAGTAAACAGTGAATGTATATTAAATTTGTTAGACTTTTCTTTCTGTGCTCCAGGAATGGGCAAATTTGCGTTACTTTGGCTATAGACGTTACATGCGTTACACGTTACATGTGTAACGCGTAACGCTGACTGTTTCTCGATGTGCGGACCGTTTTTTGTTTGTTCGAAACGGTATCCGCAGGTCACCGGCAGCGGAGAGTATACAGAGTTGAGTCGTGGTTCCGATTACGGATAAGGGTTGATTTGCACAGAATTTGATTCAGTTAGTTCTGTTGAGACACGTTTATTGAACATGCACAAAATCACTCCACCGCACAATCACTCTGCACACAGCAATATACGAGCGCCGCAATGTCAACCCGGAGTTGCTCCGGACGCGAGACGCGACGCGGGTGACCACTGTCGAACTCGGGGCGAGAAGCGAAAAAGTGGTTCACCAAAGGTGACGTTGCGGAAACGGCATGGTGGGTGTCGAATTCGACAAGGGAAGCCGTACTGAACATGAAAAGTGGATTACAGTGCGTCGAAAACGCGCGGTACTGTTTTCGACTTTATCGCGGATCAAGATAACAATGTTTTCGAAACGGTGAAAAGCGCGCAGGGGCCGAATATACGGAAATGATTCAAATTAGGATGATAATAGGTAACGCGTAACAAAAAAAAAGAATACCAGTCGAATCTCTCATATTTTGTGATTCGACTGATATACTTTTTTTCTTTTCTTATTGTAACAATCGTGCTCACGACCTTCAACGTCGCGTATACTGACATATCGCCTTAAAGACGTTTTGATGCACTGGTAGAAATTTTCTGATTGTCACAGCAAGATTTTCTGTTTGCAAAGGTTCCTATTGTCAGAACATGAATATCGTTCTGTGACATCAAGATATCTGTTTTAATTCAAAAAGGAGCAGACTGTGCATGCGCGTGCATGCGCAGTCCACAAGATATCTTGCTTTCATTCTGAAACAGCAAGATATAACGCTGTCACAGACTGACAGTCATGTTGTGAAAGAACTGATTTTCCTTCTCTCGCAGAAGGATTCTTGTTGTAACAGTAGGACATTTTTAAGAGTGTGGACAAAAGTGTCATTAACACCCTTACGCGAGCAACAAACTTAAATAAAACCGGCATGTCGATTCCAATCGAACTTCGTTTATTCGCTAGGCTAATCCCCACCCAGTGAACCAGGTAGTCCCAGAATTGGCCAATATTTGCCCAAAGGAGTTTATTTGTTCAATTACTGGTTGTTTCTTGCCCCATTTTTGACCAATTTCGAGGCAATCCCACGTTTGGTTCACTGGGCAATTATTACCCAATTTTGGACCAATGCCTTGGTCCACGTTAATAGCGAAACTTGGCCCAAAGTTGACCAATATGTTTGGCTCAATATTGGGCAATAATTGTGCAATCGCTTTATAGCTCCAAATGTAAGGATCAATTATTGACCCATTACTGACCAATATCGACCGAATGAAATTGGGTTAAAATTAAATCCCACGTTTGGTTCATTCGGAAGTGTTTCTAAGTATCGTAATGTGCTTAAAACATACCTTTACCGGATTAAATTTTGAAATAATTGATTTCAAAAATGACGATTTTAACACAGGCTCTTATGGAGGAAACATGAAAACTCCTTGAATCCTTAAAAAATTCGCTGAAATGTCAAATAAACTATAATAAAATAATAAAAATATCACACGTAAAGACAACATTGTAAACATGTGATTTGTTTTAAAAATTGTATACTTTCTTATCCGAAAACGTGTATTTTTGGTTATGTCGTACAAATTTTGAGAACAGATAGTTCGAAATAAATGCATTTCTTGATAGTTTATACAAAAATAAGTAAAGATAAAAGGTTGATAGGTAGTTGCGGATAATGTAAAAACACCTAATTACCCTATCCTGAGTTGCGGAGAATTTTTATCTTATCAAATTTTATCAAA
>JABFPB010006259.1:302-12232 GCA_022817645.1 Ceratoteleas bidentatus | reverse complement strand
TGATGGTTCCTATGCGGTTTTTAGCATTAGTTTTTATCCGTATCTAATGGTTTCTAATGGAATTTTTCAACTGGTTAATTAAAAGTTATGACTTCATTCATCATACGTATTCTCCCAAAATCACAGAATGTGGCTATGGTCGATTTATGATAAAATAATTATTCATATTTTTTAAATTAACAAAGATACTAACTCCGTCGCAGCAGACTTTCAGCATCATTTTAATAAAAGTCTAAAAAAACGCGAAACTCGTAGATCTCTTTACTTTCACTTTATTCTTTTTTAATTCGGGAAAACTATAAATGTCTCTGCATTTGATTTTCTCTTCAAACTGTTTCTAGAATAATGTCTATAAACTTTTCAAAATTAGAAATTCTACCATCAACGTCGATTTTTCCGTACAACAAAAGTTTATCTCTCAGTCCTTGAAACTAGATGTTCGCATTGACCAACAGAGGGTCCTAAATAGAAAAAGACAGTGGTGTGAATTGCAGCATGCGATCGAATTATTCGATTGGCGGCTAACTTCTCTTTCGTCCTCGTTTGCTTATTGGCTCTGGCGTTTGCGCGGCCGATTTTGAAATTCGGGAAATGCCTACTTTGATTTAATTTCTTAATTTTATTATTACAGTTTGTAATTACGAAACATTTTTATCATGATTCCTTAGATTTCGAACATTAAGTTATAATTAAAAAGTTGAACATAAAAACAGGTGTTATTTTTGTATTTTTATCTTTCTTTAAGTTCATATTTGAATCGATATAGAATATTGTAAGTATTATAATATTTAAAAAGGCATTTTTGAAAATAATGATGGTTAGAATATATTAATTTTAATATAAGTAGACATTATAATTAAACATTAAATGATTCAAAAAAGCGTGACTGAATAATAATTGACCGCTGATACAAAAATTGTATTTGAAAGGCCGGGATGAATAAAAACAGTCCTTTAAAAAATCTCGTATATCTATTATTTTTGTAATGACATTGGTGTAACCGAGTTTTTCGTCGATTCTTTTGGATACATTATTATTTACAGGTGATTGGATCTGCGAATCCAACGGTCTCAAAGTTTATCTGATCAGTAATGACTAACTACCGACGTGCAAAATTTGAGTTCATAGCATATTTGGAACGTTGTATATTATTAACGTTTGATCTGATCCTTGATTCCAAGCTACTGTTCTTTGCTGCTTTCGCCAGCTCATTCCTGTAAAAATGAATAGTAGAATTAAAAAGGATGTAAGCGTTTGAAATTAAATTATTTTTAGAAAAGAAGAAATGCAGCATTCAACAGTTGAGACATCCGAAGTTATTGCTATTTACCTGATAAAGTCTTTACTAAATGATTTTTCTTTCCGTTCCTTCTCTTCCTCTGCACGATATTTATGAACTTTTTCAGATCTTTCTTTATCTCTTACAACTGCATCTTTCATCATCTCTTTTAATCTGCGATGCTTTTCTTCTTCTGACAGTTTCTCTCTCTTCACTGGTACATATTTTCTTTCTTCCACCTTACTTGGTTTATCTTTAATTGTTTCAGTTGCACCATAACTCTTCTTTGAAGACACTTTAGATCCATCTGCTTTCTGAAATTATAAATACAAGAAAATAAAAAATCAGGATGATATGATCAGCTGTAAAACATATCGTATCACAAAATATGAAATATTCAGCATTTAAAAATATTATTATTTTTGTAATGATATTTTTATCTTTAAAAAATTGTTTACTATAGTCACCATTAATTTTTTCATTTTATATTAATTTGTACCTGTTTTTTTTATTTCCAAAAATAAAACCATTATTACTATATTTACCATTAATCCATAACTGTCGGGTCTTAAATGACTCCTTTCGTCTTGTTTACGATCTCTGCTTCTCGATCTGGATCTTGATCTATGCTTCTGTTTTTTGTCACTTTTGCTGCCATGATCTCTGCGTTTACCTTTATCATCTCTCTCTTCATCATTTCTTTTGGATAATTTTTCCCGCGGTGATCGACTTCGATTATTTTTTCTTCTTTTTTCCTTTGCATAATTGTCGGAATCACTGCTTTCACTACTGGAACTACTGCTACTACTACTGCTTCTCTCTCTTTTATGTTTTTTGTTCTTTTTCTTATCGCCTTTACTCTTCAATTCTTTCATCAAGTCTTCAGCTGTTATTTCTCCCTTGAACTTCTTATATTTGCTTGCTAGAAGACTGTCAAGTTTATCTCCTACATCATGTTTCTTGGATTTCTTTGACGATTTTTTACTGGACTTTTTCTGCTCTTTTTCTAACTGGAATAAAAAGTTATGTGAGTTTAACAACAATGTTCATTTTGTAGGAAAATTAAGAATTTTTAATATTATTAAATGGAACAAAAATAATTACCATCTCCTTTAATTGTTTCAGTTTCAGTGGATTCTTCAGCAACTGAGCACGAGATTCAATTTCCTTCTTCTTAATTGCGTACAATGGGTCTTCTTGTAATTTTCTTGCTAGATCTACCTGTTCAGTTCCCACAAAGTTTCGCAAAGACGGTGGTATACATTCTGGAAAATAAAAAAAAATAATAATAATAATAATTTTAATTCTCTTTCTATTACAAAGATTTTAATCAGACTAAATTTTCAACTTTTTAACTCAACAATTGATATCTGAAGATGAAGTAAAAATATATAAATTCTGATATGAAGTTACCATGTTCCACGTGATTTTTCGGAGCTTTATTTAATTCAGCGTCTTTCGTAGCTTGAAGGTTTTCTTCAAAATTTTTGTCTATCCTTTTTCCCAATAAATATTCCTCTCTGTCAACGGTATTATTGGGACCCTTATACATCCAGTCCAGTTTTTTATTATCCTTCTTCTCGAGGACACCACTTTGCATCGCATGTTCCGTTATTTCTTCTCTGTCTCGTTCCATTTCTATTTCTCTCCTCAACTCTGCGATTCTTCGTTTTTCCTGGTTGTTCTGCTGTTCGGCTTTCCATACCTTCTCCATGTTCTTTTGGGTTGAAGGATGCCATGATTTTTTTAGATTCTGAAAAGATGTCGATAATTAGTAATATGTTACATTAAATTATCATTTAATGATACTGAAATGTAAAAATAAAAGATTATACAATAAATCATAATACAACAATTTTTGTAACCATGTATCTAAGTTAGCATGATTGCAAAATTGATATGTGGTAATCTAGAGGAGGACAATATATATTGGTTACAAGAGGAACAAAAGTTATGTACATTTTGCAACAAAGGAAGGGATAATATGAGGCATTTTATTTTAATTTGTGAAATTGCAAAGATATCTGCCCTATCAGCAAAAATATTAATTAATATATCTACAATATTACTATAATATTAAATGTCCGCATAATATAACAGTAACACTATAGAAATAATATTCTTTGCTGATATGGTACCTATCTGTGTATAACCATTTATCTTGTTTAAGAATAAACAAAATAAAATAAAATAAAATGATATTTCTTAAATGTAGTCATGATGACTCAGATTAATATGCACATTTTTATTCACATGGTTTAGACAAACTATTTTTTATTGTTTCATCAACTCAAATAATGAATGAATGAAACTATAATTAATGAATGGTTAGTCATATATTCCATCTCATTTCCTCAGTAATTACACATATGTAAGCCAACAACAGACATCCATGATACATGATTAAAATTGTCGAGTTCCACCAATATATGGCTTTTCTTTCTATTTGATTCATGTGTCACATGTCAAACATTGCAATAACATGTATTACTCATCTGATGGTTAGATAATGTAAAAAGGTATGGACTCCATCTTTTCCTATCTGGGTAAGTACAGCAACTAATCCATATGAGAACAAAGGATTTTGATGTTTGTAAAGCCTGATTCTTCTGAGATTTTTTCATATTTCAAACTACACTCGACGACCCTGGAATGCACCGTGCTATCGGTATGCATGGGAATAAATTCTCGGGATGCATGATTTTTTAAATTCAGTCAATCAGAGCTCAGAATTGTTTGGGCATCTGGAGAGAGTCCAGGTCCCAAACACGTGCATCCTGGGAGCGTTGAGTGTATTTATATTGCTTTTTAAAATCGAATTGCCTTCAAAATATTCCACAATGCTTTCTGTGTATTTTTTTTTTCTTACCAGAAATGTGTTTTCTCATGAAAATGGGTACATTGTTATTGGTATCGCGAATTAACTGGTAATTAATGTAGACTTAATTGATGTAACATTAAGTATTAATCATAGTACTCACCAAATCTCCACCTCCCATTGTTAAATCAATTTAAGTAGTCCAGCAGTTGTGACTCAAGTGTAAGAAAGAGTGTACTTCCTTTTTCTATCCTCGTTCAACTCTGTATTCACTGAGAACAAACACAGTTTCACCAAACTTTACATGGAATGTCGATAAACGATTTTGTACAACGCAGAGTGATGTAGAGTAAATAAAACAACAAGGTTATGTTGTAGTATTACTTGTATACTATCTGCTGTTCAGAGAATCGGTGCGTTTTATATACGGACTCTTGGAAATAGGGAATAATGACTAGCATGAAGTTTGACACGTGTCAGGACGTAAACATCTGTGTTACTAGACCTGAATCTGCCGGGAAATTTTGAATGGCAAGAAAAACGTGTGTAAGGTTCAATTAAAGGAATTATAATAATTTTCGAGAAACAAAAAAAATTATTTTGATGAAATTTTATTAATTATGTTTTATTAATAAAAAGTATACTTTATAAACAAATTAAAAAAAGATATTCTTATAAAAATATCACGTTGTCATTTCATGACGAAGACACTTAAGAAAATGCAAACGTTCCATAAACGTTTCTATACTTAAATTTCTTATAGAAATCAGAATGATTTCAAATTGGCTTAAATTATAGGCATTCATTAACATTTTAGTAAAAATTTGAGTTTGTTAATTTAATCAATATTTAGTGTAAGAATGACATGCTATTTGTTCTTTAAGGTAGAAATTCACCGAAATCTAAAGTCAAACTACGTGTTAAAATTTGTATTGTTAAATTACGTTTAAATGTTTTTGAGGTAAAACATGTTTATTTTATAATAGAAAGAAATTAAGATAGTTTAATACGATGTGTCAGATTACAAAATGCAAAATAAGAACCCAATAAACATATTACCTTAATCTCGCTGATTGTGTTAGACTGCAGTTATTTAGTTTCTTTACAGCGTTACTTGCAATAAATAATAAATTATCTAACCTGTCAAAAATGTGAATTTCGAAGTTTTTTACATCTTACATTCGAGTTTTGAGCATGTTCTAATATCTATTTTCAGCCGGAATGAAGCTTTATAATCTAATTATCTTAATACATAAATGGTAAACTGCAGTTTTTTTAACGTCAAAATTAAACTTAGGTCTATAACTATTATTAAATAGTTTTTCATGAACATGGTAAATTGTTTAGATATAAAACTTTCAAGTTCTTCTTGCTAATATTGTGTTAACCCATATACGTCAGTACATTTGAGTGCAACTTTAATAATTGTTTTCTCGGTTCATACGTGGTGAAATGCCATTTTTCGGGTGTTAATCGAAAGAGCAATATTAAATCAACCAAATTACATATATATTTAGTAATTCTTAAATTGTTAGGTTTGGATGAATTTCTACCTTAAATAACGGGGGTAGGGGGGGGGGGCGGAGCCCCCGCAGTTCTTTTGCCGTGGTTGCGGAGCAACCACAGGCACGCGCTCTAAATATTATGATAATACATTAAAAAATTCGCGGCGAATCGTTACGGCGGCGGAACGTTACGGCGGCAAATCGTTACGGCGGCGAATAGTTCGCGGCGAATCGTACCGGCCCCCATGTTGCAACATTTTTGCGCGTACAAAATCATGAGCGGGTGTTTTTGGTGCAGATATTGTTTAATTTGTGCATGATTTATGTTAATTTTGTATATGTATCTATTTGGCAATAGATTCTGTTATACCAGAAATGAAATCGTTTATTTTTGGGTGTGGTGTATAAAAATATGTTCTGAGTTTTGAGATCATAATAATCTCAAATTCGCACAGCATCTTCAAATTTCCCTTTTTCATTGAAGGTATGTCACCCGTAAAGTCAAATCAAAGAGAATTTAATGAAATTTTTCACGCAAATTCACTACCTAGTTACAGAGATACTTAACCCCAAAGTGTCACAAATTAACATTAGTAGCATAGGAGACTGGTCTGAAAATATTCGTTTTTTCGAAGTAACTAGAACCAAAACAAAGAGATTTTTATAAAAAAACTAACCATATACAGATATTAATATAACACAGGCATGTGAAAGAAAAAACTAGATTTACTATCTATTTTCTGAGTAATTAGCAAATTTGCTGAAAAATTATGTATATAGATATACAATCTCTACGATCTGATGAACGTGTAATAACAGAGTTTTAATTACTTTGTAAGAATAGCCGTTAAAAAACGTATTTCTAGCGTGAAAAAAGACTTTTCATAACAAAATTGCTTAAAAAATAATTTTATTTCAATAAAATACACATATTTTACTTGATACCCTAATTATACAGCCCTTCACGGGAGAAATACCTTAACATGATTTCCATGTTGATATTTCTAACACTGACTGGGATATAAATTGATGAAACTTTCTGGAGTGTTACTTGATTCACCTCTATTATTTGATTCAGTAAATCAAACCATTTCAACTTACAATCCAAAATTTTTCTCCCGAAAGAGGAATCGAATTCGGAATCTTACGTTTCCGAACACTTGTCCTCTAACCACTCGGCCACGGAGCTTTCTTGTATACACTAAATAAAAACTTTATTGACACTCAGTTAGTGACCGATTCGGATTTCCCAGGAAACTAGCTAGGAAACTAGCTAGGAAAGTAGCTAGGATACTACCTAGGAAACTACCTAGGATACCAGCTAGGAAACTAGCTAGGAAACAAGCTAGGAAACGAGATAGGAATTTTTTCCTGGGCAATAACCGAACATCCCCATGAAACAATTAAAACCAATGTTCTGAAACATAAAACCGTCATAATGTTTTTGCAGTACATTTCTATGCGCCTCACACGGAAAATGTCACGAATCGGGCATTGTCACATAATCATCTATTTGGCCCGAAATCAATCAGACAATCTATATGAGTCGAATAGATTTCGGTTAGGGTCACAAGGCCTTTTTTAAGAGTGTACAGGTGTAATTTTCCAATTAAGCAGTAGTCAAGTTGTACTTTCTAGTATTTGGCTAGTTTCTTACCAGTTTTGTCCAGACAAGTAAAACATGGTATAGCCTTGTAAGAGCCTTGATAAACTCGCCAAAAACTAGTTGAATTTGTGCTTGGGTAGCAAGTACAAGAAAATTAAGGGTTCTTTAATTTTACTTAGCTGATTATATTCCACCGACTGGACGAAAATCGAGCAATTATTTTTCCCTACATTTCTGTATCATAAACTGACTCGCTCGACATTCTATAAATAATATATCCGACACATGGCACCTGCAAAAAAGACGTGATAACTTCTGAATTTCCGACTCGAAAATTCGACCCGAGGAACAGATGAATAACGATTTTCTGTCTTTAAATTGTCATTTTACAGTTAGTTAATTACTGTTCTTCGCTCGTCAAGACAAACGAAGCGAAAAAAGAAATGCACCGCATATTTTTAGATGTTTTTAAAATACACGTTGAAGGATCCGCTACAAATTGTTATCGAAAATACATAATTTTGTTCAGTTAATTACTGACTGAATGTACATGTTTTGACAATGACGTATTATTTTCATATTTAATACGATGACAAGTAAACACATAAACTATTTAAGAAGAGTTTCACCGTAGGAACGAAGGGTTTCGGAGCAAACAAAACAATATGCGAATATAAAACAATTGCAGCGTTTTTCTTGATTAAACCCCGATTATATAATATTTTGCGTATTTGCGCCGTTCCAAACTCAACAAAATTACTCCGCATTATTTTTGAAACATTTTTCTGACGCTCAAATGTCCGACCTTTATATTCCATCATAGTTCAAATTCCAATTTGTATAAATTCAGACTTATTATTTACACATTCGAACGTTAATTTTAATTTAAAAAATCACGTTTAATCAAGCGCCCTAAATTTGCGAAAAGAATCGGCCCTGCTGTTATGTAATTAAGTATTTTTACTAGAACTAATTTCAACGATCACCAGAGCTTTAAATTTTATCTTACCACTATGAATTCTCCAAAGAATCGAATCAACGCAATTAACTACTATTAATTCTTTTAATTGACCGTTACACTATTTTAATTCAATTTTCAGACATTGAACAAGACCACTCTAAATCGACTTCGCCGGGCCGCTTCATGACATTAATCTCGTGCAGCTTACTTGTGCATCTGCTTACATTTCCGTCACTTTTCCTGACTTCTTTTTAAAGATAACCTGCGTACTCAATTACTGAACCGTACTTTTCCTATTTTTAGCCGTCCCAACTTTAACGAAGTCGTAAGAGCAATGCTAAGACACGTCGCAGTTAATTCTTTTCGTGCACGTCAAAGTGTAACTTGTTTGACGTCCTTCGAGAACCAAATCAAACGTCGGATCGTCATTTTGCGACCAATATCCTGATCGTCGTAAACAATTTCCATTTGTCAGACATGCAAATTTTCGCGTCGCGACATTTCCCGCATTCGGATACTCATATACGTTTATTCGGGACAGAAAACGGAGGAAAAAATTGTTTGCCGCGCAATATAGCCGTGTAATTTATTATCGTCAATTCGGCGGATAACTTCATAGTAATTAATGAAAATCCACTTTCGTCTCGTCCTTATTACCCGTCCGCGATGCTTCGTCTTTATTATCCACTGTCCGATATCGGTTAATTGTATTTCTCGCGCAAAAGAAAGTGTGCTCGGAAATTGAACGTGATATATTTGCGGCGCGCAATTTAAATCAGCGCAGCCATTGTTCTCGGGACATTCAACAGTTTAGCATTGCCCCGCTTTTTTTAATCTTCGCCCCGCGCGCTCGAATCTCGGCTTCTTCACTTTCGACTCGAAGCGTCGTAATACAAGTGCTTATTACCGTGGCATGGCATCGCCAAGTCCGAAATTTTATGCGTTTTTCTAATTTTAATTTTTTAAGTTGAAAATTAAAAAAAGTATGACATTAAGGTCATTTATCAAGCGGATACTGGTATATTATCGATTTTTGTTTTAACGTTAAATAATTGTATCTGAAACAAAACCGAACAATTTTCGTTATTAAACGTAAACATACAAATTTAATAATTTTCGTTATTAAACGTAAACATACAAATGAAAACACAAAATGAATGTTCATTCCTTGCCAGTCAACAGAAACGATTGAAACATTAATTTGGTTGGTTTAGGTGTTCGTTACTATTACTTACTACCCTTTTTATTTAAATTACCTAATAACAATATTATCCTGGCATTTAGCGTCGATTCTATCGAACAAAAGGTGGCCCGCGAGTAACCGTCGCTTACGTCACGCGTATCGCGGACGCATGTCCACTGGCTTTCATTTCCCATTGTCTGTCAAATTCGCGAATTAGTTTAGTTGTTTTCATTGTTGTAGAGGAAAATGCGGTATTCGGAGCTTTGATATCTCCTGCATCGTGCACAAAACGCTTTCGACATTAACGTATTTTCTGTGATTCATGCGTAGTACTTTAGCGGAATTTTTGTCGAGATCCATCGTCAACCACCTGACACCAACATTCACACGTGCGAAGGACTTTGCATCGTTACACTCGGCGAGATACTACACGTGTAACTTTTGAGAGCAGAGCTGGATTTTCGAGTGTTAGGGCGCGAGTATAATTAGTGGAGAATTTCAATCGTCTTCCGGGATGGTGTGAAAAACCGGAGAGAGATAATGAAGGAATGGAAACGATTCGTCTTTGAGATTCACTGACAAAATTTAAAAAGATCAGAAGTATATTTGAACCTGTTTAAGTATAAATATTTGGGACAAACAATTTTTGAACAATTATGAAACCTTCTTCGGAAGCAATGGTTACTTCTGGAAACAAAAATGACTGAGACTTGTGTTGATAAAAATCTGATTGCTTTCAAAGAATGTTAAAAAAACATTTTTTGAAAAATGTTAAGTGAAGTTCTTTAGTCAGTGAAGTAAAACATTTTCCCGAAGGAACGATGAAGTGTTTGTTTTGTAACACGAACTGCGTTCGTATATAATCGCGAGACCAACATTCATTGGTTTTCATTTTGATTAATTTGGTATATTTCAATTATCCTTCTTCATCGAATGGATTTTCATTATGCATCTACTCTTTTGTAATGTAAACAGATCGACTTCACAACCTC
Organism: Ceratoteleas bidentatus; assembly: GCA_022817645.1. Taxonomy (NCBI): domain Eukaryota; kingdom Metazoa; phylum Arthropoda; class Insecta; order Hymenoptera; family Scelionidae; genus Ceratoteleas; species Ceratoteleas bidentatus. The sequence goes on along the minus strand of JABFPB010006259.1, from coordinate 1,888 downwards.
GAATCGACTATCAGGATAGAGTATAAAAAAGTTGACTGTTTGGAAATGAGCAGATTAAAAGATCAGGCCATAAGTAAGACTTGACTTTTATCACCTAAAAACATCTGAAATATAATCTATAAACTTACAAGTGAGTCGTAGTGTCTATTTCAGATTCAGGTTATTAAACTGTTTTGAAATTTTGTTATTTATTTTTTCAGAATAAGTAGAAACTCCTGCCAGGTGTTTTAATGGTTTTAAACGTCAGACTCCTTCACTGCAATCCAAACTATTTTATGATCTGTTTCAACCTCCCCATTTCTGCAATGTAGACATGAACTCTGTTGCCAGAATGAACTAATGTCTGTGAAAACATCTCTCCATATCCAGCCTAAAAAACCTTCGTCATCATTTTCTTCTTTCAATCTAAAAATCCATTCAATATTTTTCCAACCCCGATAGAACATGCACAAGATAATAAGCTTTGTAAGTGTCTAGTTTCTAGAACTCTAGTTATATACAACATAAATGTCTAGTTTCTAGACATTTATGCCGTATATTTCGTGAACAAATATTCAACATATATATTTTTTTATATATTAGATGGACCTTATATATAAACCAGATATTTACATATATTATACGTTTTTACGTGTCTACCAATCAGTGAGAATCATCTTCTGACAACTTGTGAACCTGCCTTCTGAACTTGTTCTTCTGAACTCGCCTTTTATTTAATCTAAAAATCCGGAACATAAACAGACGACCATCAACCTTAAATTCATAACTATCCAACCAAGCATTCAAGACTATCCCCCTCAACAACCTAATCTTCAAAACTGACCCTCTCCAAATGCGCATCTCCTTCTCCGGTATGAGAGCCGTATATCTCGTCTGTATCTCCGTTGGCAGTACGATGTCCACACTCTTGGATCTCGCGCTTTGCTGCGGCACGTCCAGATAGTTCCTGTCCTCCGCATTGCCATTCTTATTAAAACACGAATCGACCGAGGCCGCGCGATCCCGCCTCAGATCCGGCACCGTTAAGAAAATATCCCTTACGACGAACGAGCCCGCGTCCACCTTCTTTCCGCCCGCGCCCTCCTCCTCGTCCTCGTCCTCATCCACGTCAACCGTCACCACGCGATCCGGAAACGACGTCAGCGCTTCCTGGCGTGCCAGCTTCGGTGACGTGATGCTTCTCCGTCTTTGCCTCTCGTACGAAAACAGCTCGCCGCTCGCCTCGTTCGAGCTGTTCTCATCCAAGTCCGTCTCTGAGACCGCGTTGTCCAGGTACGTCAGCAATGTCACCCTGATCTCCGGACTACCTTCCCTCCTGGAATCTTCGCTCGCACAGTCGTTGTCGTCGTCCCCAATCTGCACCTCCTCCGTCTCTTCCGTCTCTTCGTCATCTGCGTCCTGTTCACCTTCAGCCTCCTCTTCTTCCTCCTCATCCTCATCCCTCGAAGAATCCTCCCTAGCCTTTGCCATTATCAGCTGGTACTCCTTCACGCAGGCACAGTGGTGACACCCGGCAGACTCGCCCGGGCTTTGCGGCTCCTTCGCCGGCTCCGGCTCCCCCCCCCCCCCCCCCCCCCCCACCCCCC
>JABFPB010006258.1:0-12228 GCA_022817645.1 Ceratoteleas bidentatus | reverse complement strand
AGCTCGGTTTGTCGTTCGCTCGGCCCTTTTTCGCCTTTTTGTACCATTTTACCTATCAGCCTTTCCACCCCCCCCTCCCCCCTCTCCCCCTAAAAACGTCGACACAGGAACCGGCGGCCTGCAATTTTTTCGCTCGTTTTTACGCCGGTAATGCCTTTTGGATCTCTTCCCAAATAACGGCCATAAGACGCCGTGCCTTTTCATTGTCTTGCGAGGCATTGTGCGACACAGCAAACTTCGTCCGAACGAGAGACTGGCTTTTTATCCGCACGGAATTGCAGATTGCTGAGAGTAGAGTGTGTGACAAATGTAGCTGCGTTGCTGGTGCCGGGGCGGGGGGATCGTACTTGGGGAATTGGTGATTGAGGGTAGTTTGTCTTAAAGAGGAGGGAAGGGGTTGAAATGATGGTAAAAGTCAAAGGTTCGAGTTGAAACAATCGACTTTCTGGTCCTCTTTTTATGTGAAATTGTTGGACGTCACTGTTGGAGGACGAAACGAGGAGAGGGAGTGAGCGGAAAGAAAATTGTAGAGTTTTCTAGTCACGTTGGTATTTGAACTTAAAAATAGAGATTATAAGAATTTAAGGTTTATTTTAAGTAGATATAAGCACACTCTGAAGTGTTGTAGGGATATGTTTTATTTGAAGGGTAGGGATAATAAATGTTGGAATCGATGGCAGACAAGAACATTAGGTACTTCCCTTAAGTTGCAATTATGAGAATTCGATGAAACTTTAAATCTGGTTAATTTCGAGGCTACTATTTAATTTGCCAAATTCCCAAGCATTTCGACTGCGTAGAAGCCGAGATATTAGACACTAAAATTGCTGAAGAATCATATAAAGACCAGTCCCGCACATCAAGCGGGACTGGTCTTTATATGATTATTTCCTCTAAAATAATCATATAAACACCAGTCCCTTCTGATGCGCTGATGTAACAAACTTGAAATAACAAAACTTAAGGCAGTTCGCTTATTAAGTTAAAATAATGATTGAAGCCGAGATATTAGATGCTAAAAAAAATTTAACATTAATTATTTAACAGATTTGGAATATGCCCATGTCTGCTTCCATGGGCATTATTGAAGAAGGAAGTTTCAAATTCGCAACTACTCCTAACCTAAAAACTTATTTCGCAGTTTTCTGAAAAATCCATTTCTGCTTCCGCCAAGTCGCGACAAGATTCATCAATCTGCGCGCGTGTCTTCTTTATTCTAGAATGCTCGGAACTAGGTCCAGCGAAGGAGAAAATTAATTCGGAAGTGGCCAATTGGTGTCTAGCTGGGCATGTAATCAGCTCGACCGCGACTCCTTCAAAGTCGCCGCCAAGTGTGTTCGGATGTAATAATAAATTGCGCATCTCGGACCGGGAATTAATTAATGCCGCGGAATCAGCGAACGCAAATAAACAGTGCTTACAGTGAGAAAACATTCGGTGGCGTTAACTAGCTACTCGGTTGATTTTGCGAACCCTGATATCAGTCAGGTTACATTGTTTGCAGAACGTATGGACTTAACGATCGCGGCGATCAATCCATTTATCGGTCTGTTTATGAGTCCACAGAGCGACAGTTACGCGGTTCGAGGTTTATAGGTTATGTAGGGTTTTCATTAGTGAATGCAACGTACTCCTATTGGGAAACGTCCTATTTTAATTCTTAAAATAGGACTACCCCATAACAAATTAAGCAGTTTTACATATTTCATTTGCTGTTTTACACGTTTGATTAAATATTACAAATTTAGTCTGATTTTACATCGACTTTATTATTATTATTATTATTAATAAAAATTAATAATAATAATAATAAAAAATCCGATTTTACATCGAATTTTTATTTAAAAAGGGTTATGCGCCCTCTTTCTATCCCACTCCGAAACGAAAATTTGACAAAACCAATCAGCTCCTCGTATTACTCAATTAGCGCATTAGTCGGTTCTGTTGGTCGTTCCGAGCAGTTGGCAATTAATTAAGGACGCGCTACACTGTGTCCGCGCATTTTCCCCGAGCGCCGAGTGCTTATGCTTAATCCGAGGCGGAGACAATTGTTCGGGCACAAAGCGACCCGACACCGATATCGCCGCCGATGAATCCAATTTCTGAGCTTAAACAAGATTTGATTGGAAAGGAGCGTCGCGCTCATTGTGGCGGACGTGCCGCGCGCGCGTTTCGTGATCTCGAGGACGGGATTATGACGAATGTTAACGAGAAGCAGCGTTGTCGCGTACGACCAGAAATTGGGTCGTTTTAATCATTTTCGTCTGTTATTTGCCGAAACGAAATTTTTCCAATCCTACGTCTCAATTTTACGAAAATCTAGACGCGAACCCAATTTTTTCAAACTCTTCACTAAATTATAAATTTATTATTTATTTATTTATATTAATATATAAATTATTATAAATTATTATTATAAATAAATAATATATATTATTATTTATTTATAATAATAAATAATAAATTCAAAAAAATGTTCCTAAATTCAATTTGTTGAAGGAAACAATACAATTTAAATTAAGAAAAGCGAAATTGTCCGGTAAAAATTGCTAGATCGTAATATTAATGACATTTCATTTTATAGTTTCCCGCGTCTATTGACCCCTACATTAGCCCGCAATTATTATTGCCATCTGGCGACAACATTAGTGTATTAATTCAGTCCGATCGACAACATTTAAATGCAAAGGCTACATATTTAACTAATCCATCCGAATGCGACGTAAATAAATGAGTTAGTCGTGCTTAAATGCTTGTATAATTGGAAATAATGCACGCAGTATATCTTTGGAAATTACCGCAATGCATTATTTGACAATATTTATTGATTTATCGCACTGGAGGAATCGGTCGGTGTTCATAATTAATTCGAGTTACGTTACCGAGTTTGTTTCAATAACTTCATTCCTAAATTCATTTGACAATTCGTAAACGGACTTTGCAATAACATTACGTAATAATTGACAAAGAAATGCGCTAAAATTGCATGATAAAGCGCATCACTTCCTTGCAGCCATTTTGTATTGTAATATTTCAACAATGATTCTGACAATTAAAGGGGGAATAATTCCCAGTAATCAATTTTGAGCAACTCGCCAATTAATGGCACGTATAACTCTAGACTGTCTGCGTGAATCACACGTATTATTCAAGTAATAGTATGCATTAGTAATTAGAAAACAAAAATGATAATTATTCAATATGCTTGACTTGTTTCTGCTAACGTTGTCTTCCTCGAAATTGCTATTGCAAAGTCAGCGAAGGAAATGTTTGGTCGTTATTTGTATAAAATAGTATTTTATTGCAAGGGTGTTGCCAATTTTATTGCGGAATTGATGCAAATTTTGGCGAGATATATTATTGCATTTTATTGTAAGGCTTCGGTTTAAATTGTTGTGAAATACCGTATTGCACATTTTATAACAGATATTGCAGAATTTTATTGGAAATGTCATATCAATATTACGGTGCAAATTATTAAAACATTTTTTACACTTTATTAGTACATTACATTATTTACAATACGTAAAGTTACGAAACATAGAAAAGAAATTAATATTTCTTTTAATTTCACCTAAGTAAAAAAATCGCGAAATTGTTATTTTGGACATTTTCTGATAGAAACACTTTCTTATAATTGCAAAAGCTAAGGGCCATTTACAACCAAATAATTCCTCATCGCTTTTTATTAACAATTTTACTTAACAATTTTATAAACTCCGTGGCAGCAGAACCTCACCATAAATACGTACAAAAACCATTGGAATAAAGTATTCCACCCATATATCCTACAATATCGCCCATACCATATATCTTCCATTTTTACTATTGGCGCAATGCATACAACATTGCTCATACGAACTATCAATTCCGAACAAACTTTCCCCGAGCCGAGCGTAACGCCACTGCCACCTGGGCCAAAAATTCTTTTCCCGAAAACTCGACCCAACCACTATCCCAGCCTCCGACCGATTCGGGGCCACGTTTGCATACGATACCCGGCAGTTTGCCATAGTGTGTGTCGTTTGCACACACCCCTGCGCCCGTGTTTGCGCGGCTACGTTCACGCGTGCAACCGGCAAACGTCACGTCGGCATGCTCATCGGCATCCCCGAGTTCAAACGACCCGAACTGGGTTGATTAGGGACATCCGAGGGTAGAGAGAGGGGGGGGAGGGGGGAGGGGGGTAGACGTCTGCGGCGCGATGGTGTCGCACATAGGCAAAGTTGAAGTGCCCTCGAAACTATCCAATTTAACTTTGCAGTCATCGCGAACCGATGACTGCGAAAGACTTCGTAGGCAGTCTTTCCGTTCGATTAAAACGTCTTCGGGAAATTTAGTGCCGATCGGTGACGAGTGGCACCTGGGGCCAGGCGTTCGGGTTGACCGCATTGCTTGGTGCAGTTTCCGATCGGATTTTGCGAGAAGGGAGTTCTTTTTTATGTGCGGAGAGAAAAGTTGTGTTAATTATTACTGTTTTATATAGCTTTCCGAAGAAGCTTCCTCTCTTGGTATTTGGTACATGTATTTCTCATAATTTACTCGTATTATTTTCAGGTCATATTATTATATTTTTATAGTAAACGAAGATTGTATTTCTTAAAAAAAACATTTTCCACACAGAGACTCGAACCCGCGATCTTGAGGTTTGCAGCCGGCGACTCTTCACTCTCACCGCCGACACTATTGACATTCGAAGCATTCGATCTTTCTTTTGTTTGAATCAACGCGTCATTTGTTTACAAGCATTATTTGACCTTGAAATCAATGAATTTGTTTACAAGCATTATTTGACCTTGAAAGCAGTGAATTTGTTTACAAGCATTATTTGACCTTGAAAGCAGTTTTTACTAGCAATTTATCACAATTTACTACAAAATATAGTAGTTTATACTGTTTCGGAAGCTTCGTCCTCGAATTACTATAAAATAGGGCACTTTTTTATGCAATTTTTCCCTCCGGGTGAATAATTGGACCAAAGTGAAAAGCATTGTGTCTCTTGACCAGCCAAGGAAAAGTGTATTAGGTTTTAAAAGAGATTTCAGATGTTTGGAGAATTTTAGTTTTTAGATAATGAGGTAGAAACTAAGATAATTCTAGACCATAACATATAAATTTCCTTTTTTTCTATCTTTTTCTATCTTTCCTTCCTTTGTCTATTTTTCTCAGGAAATAAATTGTAGTTTGTCGAAGTAAATTCTTTTACTTCGATAAAAAAAATTACTTCAGTATAATAATTTAACTTATTGAAACTATTCCGCTGTGCAGGCTTGGAGGCAGTTTTGGTTATGTTAACAAAGTTTTAGTTTCATTGACCAAATCATTTAACTATCGTAGCACCAGCCAAATGTTGGGCTGAATTAGTGATAACACAGGCGGGAAAAGTTTTGTGGACTCAACAAAAATATTTGGATAATAGTGCACATAGCGGATATTTGGAAAGACCAAACAAGTTTGAATGGTTCAGTGATTTGGTTTAATGAAGCGAAGTTTGACCCGACAGAGAGCGCAAGTAGGTCTTTTCTATTTATAGAAAAGGAAACTGATATGTAAATATCGCGACAAATAAACAAAGGCAAAAGATTATGTTAGTTTCTTGTAGGGTTCAATTCGAGAGAAGAAAACTGTTTAGAGACATACTCCATACTTTTTTGGAATGTAAAACATCAAGGTCATCCTCTAAATCGGTTATCGCGAAGACGTAACATATTTAAATACCAAAATAACAAGAAGTTTTTTTTCTTGTCTTTTTTTTGCATTCGTCACCCCAGCTATCCGCCGATTTAACAAACTATATTCTAACTTTCTAAACGTTTTCCCGATATTCTACAAGTCTTTTTCAAAGAACTTTTCCTATTTCAAATAGTTCGCGAAATGCATAAAGAATCGATACAAACTCCGTTATATCAGCCTCTAAGAAACCATTCCCTAAAACGTTTACTACATTAAAAAGTTAAGCTATTCAGAGTTCTAAATAAATCCTCGCATAAATATATACAATTACTCCACTTTACTCAGTTTTCAAATCCTTTTCCCCCTCCCTATCCTGTCTACCAGCAAAAGATCAAGTGACACGGTAGGGTTTCTGGCCAAGTAAAACAAGTGTAAAAGTCAAAGACACTACAGTCTCTTACACCGAGTGAATAAATATGCAATTTGGTGTTAAAAAATGGAACTATGAAACAAATACAAAATAACTTTTTTTAAATAAGTTTGTTTTTAATCAAATATATTAATAAACGTTTCTTTAAACTGCAAAGAACTATGTCCCTTACTCTTAAAAAATCAACATCGTTTTTAAACATTAAAACTACTTGATGTCGAATTTCTAAAAAAATGTTTTCCTCCCCACATCTCGTTATAACCAACCACGCATTTCATTTCATTTCATAAGCTTCGCCCTACCCTCACTCTGAATAAACAAAACGTCCAAGCGGGAAAAGTGGTAACCAAACACTTTTTTCAATATTAACATCGCATTTCCAGCAAACTGGATAATCAGCTTATGCACTCTATATGCACAACGCCCTCCCCCTGGCACCTCAGCATTCGCGCCCGCAGATATGAAATTCCACGAACTTCCGGCTGTAGTCTTTTTGATCCGGCAGCGTCCATTGGTTTGCATTCGATTCGCACGACACCATCCCTTCGCGGAGGTAACTTAATTTTCGCTCGGCATTATGCAAATGGCGCTGCGTTTTCCCGCGCTTTTCAAAATTTTTCACCGTAGACCACTCTGCTTCCAGGTAAAACGGAAGCAGACTGCAGCGCCCTCTCGCATTTTTCGCGCCTCATTAATTATGCAGCATTTGATACGTCGCGCTGAACGGTTCACATTACCGAATAATAAATGCTCCGTTTCAGCGTAAGGCAACGTAATGAGTTACGTATCTCTGCCTATATTCGACGATGCATTCTTTATGAGTCGAGAAATGCGCGGGAAATCGTGACAGAGATGACTTTAGCCGGGACGGACGGTTCTTTCGTTTTCGGTTTATTGGTAGTATTCTGTGATTTCAGAGAGAGAGACAGCTTCCTTTGGACACTGTTGACGTCGAAATACTTTGAAATATTTTTTATATTTATTTTCGACTCGCTTTTTGCTTTTCAAGGTCACTTCGAAAAAATGGCCGAAACCAAATTTCATTCGCGTTTTATCATTACTTTGAGAATTACAAAAGTAACATTACGTTTTACGTGTTACGTAAAATCTCATTCTCGAAATTGACACATGTCGCCATTTTCCACCCGTACATACGAAATAACCTCTTTTTCGTTTAATTTCCGTTAGTGCTGTTCCATAAGACCGAACTGCTCGCGCCTTTCTAAGCTTACATCACCTTACACCTAGATTTACAACAATACGTTGAATTTCCAATATTTCAACCTTCACTCGGGAAATGTAAATATAAAATACATTTTCCACCGAGATAAACCCTGCAAAAACCTTGCATTGCATCGCCGAGAAAAACTGCAATATCCAAAAAGCCAATGCAGAGTTTGTTCAATCCTAACCTCAAAACTAAATGAAACAAACTTCAGTGGAGCCTTCAGAAATGAATCGAATTAACCAGTACTGTATTTTCCTTCTAACAGTGTATTATCATTGCCTATTCAAGTATGGCCTTACAGCGAAAATGGAAACGGAGCATTAGTCGTTAATTTCCTTTGCCTTATGGCGCGAAGCCGACAGTTTTTAGCCCCGGGTGCCGAACAAAGCGATTCGACTTGGCTTCATCGCGAGTATTACCCAGATACACTTGTTCGACGGCGATGTTTAAACAGCCGCATTTAAACAATGGCAAACTGCAGAAGAGACTTACGCGCACACGCATAATTAGTTATGTAATTCCATCCAACAAACCCTGTTTACCATTTCCAGTCATAATTCATTCAAATTCAAGGATATAATATTTTTCTCAAAGCGCGATTCTTTTGGAAAAGTCAGCTTTTATAAAGTATTTGTTTACAAACAGAATAAAAAGAAAGCTTTGTTTACATCTAGATAAAGTCAAACACGGTTGTTTACATTCGAAAGTAAACAAAGATTTGTTTTGATTCAAAAGAAAATAAATTAAAGTCTGTTTCCGTTCGAAATTATGTCAACAAAGGTTTATTTTGATTCGAAATTAATTGAATTACGACATGTTTACATGCGAAATTATGTAAACAAAGCTTTATTTTTGGCGAAGGAATAATTGTGTGATACGAAGCACGCAATGCCAAATTTAAATTAGAGTGAAAGAAAGGACAATTAGTAAATTAATTAAAAAATTTAAACAGTTGAAGCGCCAACAAAAAGAACTCACCGCATTAATCAATATTATGTCGAGACACGAAGTGACGTTGAGTTAATGCAAGGGTAAATTGCATAAACTCATATTATATAATATGGATAATAATAAATATTAAATTATTGCGAGCTTAAAACAAGCTCGCGCATTCAGAAGAGTATTCAGAAGAGCAACGAAAAAAGTGCTCGTGAAAATGACAATTACATTTGTCGTCGGACGGACAAACAAACGGTAGAAAATTAATAGCAAATTTGCATAATTTGTGTTAATGTGTCGATTAAATCGTTTCAATATTTTACGTGCGCGATGTATATTTAAACAGACCGACGGGGTAAACGGAACACTTGTTTCGAGTTATCACGAAAAAGTAGGTGGAAATTGTGTGAAGCGTATTCTCGCCACTAATGGTGAGCGCAAAAACTTTTTTTCGGGGATAAAATTAATGAGTAGCGATTTTAAGCAGTTGTCGAAATTCGGTCTGATTATTAAAAATTAAAATTATTAAAATTCAAATTAAATAATTAAAATTAAATAATTCAAATTAAATTAAATTAAAACAAAATTTAAATAAAAATTAAAAAATTAAAAATATTAAAAATTAAAAAAAATGTTAAACCTTAATTATACCTGGAAAAGATTATTCTCCGCGAATGAGTAATATATATTTAATTTAAATAATTGCAGTAATTGGCGCCGTTTACCTCAGCATTTGTATTACACCTGGGGTGAGTACGTGATCCCTTACCTGTAACAAAAACCAAAAAGTCGTTTATATATTGCAATTTCCGACGAATTTATTCAAAAAAAATTTTTTATCCAAAACGTCTTGCAGTCATAAAACACTGTCATTTTACATAATAAATATTTCTGAATAAAAACTTCAGTTAAAATTGAATGATAGTTACATATTGAAAGAATTTTTAACTTTCGCTCCATGAACATTGTTATGAAATAATCGATTAAAAATAGAACTTTCAATTAGTAACATCAATCAACGACACAGGTAACAAATTCAATTAATTACACGACTTTTAATCAATCCAAAAAAGTCGAAAAGTCTGTAGATCGATACTGGGGCAATGTAGTCTACAGATTTTGTCAGCACAAATCCTCATCGGTGTCCATTTTTGCAATAGGTAATTATACATTTAATCTTTGCAAATAAATGGATTTACTTAAGATATTTAGTATCTCTACATAAATTCCTGTAATTATGGTAAATTAATATTTAACTGCGTCTAATACATTCATAATTTAGAATATCTTATTCGCTTTAAACGCAGAATTTTTAATGCAAATAAATCACATTATAGGATATATAAATAACTGTTTTCTTTTAGGGAAATAAAATTGATTTGATTCTGCTAAATATTTATGTGAATGTAAACTAAATAATGCAATCACATATTTACTAATAAATTCGAAGAACGATCAGAGCGAACCGTCGTTTAAAGATCAAAATCATTTTTATTTGGTTAAGATTTCCACGATTTTTTAACATTTTTTTAATTAAAACGAAATGGTCATTTCGTTTTAATTAAAATAGAATATTTTTAATGGTCATAATTATAAAATAATAAATTCTAAAGATTTCTTAAAAAGTTTTTTTCTTTATAAAGAAAAATTTTTTCATTATATCGATCCTCTAACTAATAAACTATTAGTTAAATCATTTTTTACCTGAACATTTTCATTTAATTATGTATAAATAAAATTTGCTTGACTTAATTCTGTTCTCATTTAACTCAATATTAAAACTTTGAATTTCAATATTTAATTTCTGTTCGAAGTTTAATCTGTATTTTCACTTTTTGTTTGAATGTCCTTAAAAAGACAATACAGGGAATTAAGTGGGTTTTCCTTAGAACTACAGACATAATCATCATTTATCGTCTCGCGCCCAAATTCTCCCAGCGCCATTTTCCCCGCCGTAAATCATTTACATGCCCTTCGCTCAAGACAAAAAGACAAGTCGCGCGCGCAGATGAATGACTCGTCTCGTCGCGCACAATCGGCGCCAACTCGCGGGCATATTGAAACGGCGCGCATTGCCGCTGCCGCGACGCGTCCCGGTAATTTATCTGCGGACGCGTTCTGCTGTTCGCGCGCAAACAAATGCAAATGCCGGACACGCGTGTTCCATATTCAACGGACCGCGGTTCGGTTCCGCGCGAAGACGATCTATCTCGTGCGATCCGCGCCGGAACAGAGGGCGCCACCGTTTAAAAACAGAGGGCGCCACCGTTTAAAAAACAGAGGGCGCCACAGTTTAAGAGGTTCGCGCCGGGACAGAGGGCGCCACCATTGAAGAGGTTAGGGGGCGTCGCAAGAAACTTCACTCTAAAAAAGATCCGATTGTCAAAAGTTGAATCCGTTTGTCACAAGTGGAAATTCTTCTTAATATTTGATCAGAGAAAGAGACTTTTTCAATAAAATAGAATATTTTTAAAACTGTAGTTCATCGAATAATTTTATAATATGACTACTTACTAAAATACTCCCTCTAAAATTATAACGGCTCATTTGACTATCAATTCAAGAAAAAGTAATTAACCTAGAGGGAAAACGGATTTTAAATTACATTTACATACAGTTAAAAAGCAATTCAAATTGGATCACGATGGCAAGTTTTAGGAACGCTCCGATTACAACGTAATAGGATAAAAACATTTCAAGTAGAATATGGAAAACGAAATTGTTTTTCAAATGAACTGTTTTTTCCGACGACCTACTGCACCCTTTCTTTTGCTTAATCCGCAGCGACTAAATGTATTTTGATGTACTTTAATAATTCTTTCTTTTTTGTTCAACTTCTTTCTGCAATGGTTTAATAACAAACGGAAATTGCGTTTCCATTCTCTTTTGTGTTTCTTAATTAGCTATCGGGAATGATAAGTTATGATTGTGCCCGATTGTAAATTCCTTGAAGTACACTTGATGAGGTCGATTTTCATACAAAAAACTGTTGAAATTCTACTGCAGCTTCCCAAGAGAGTGCATTAACAGAAAAGTACTTCAAAATCTCAATTAACTTAAGCACAATTGCATTCGAAGTGCAATGCCTCTTTCCATATCAGTCAATATATTATTAAACGCACGCATATATACCACTCGGCTATCTTCCGCAATTTTTAGGTTAACTGCAGATAACCTCGCGCATTTCCATGCATTTTCCTCTGTCGTCTGAAAAGTGAATTAAATTTCGCCAAGCCACAATTTGTGTAAACCTCATCTTGTAGGAAAGAATACATTTTGAAATTTAAAGTAAAATGTATAAAAATATACTATATAGAAAATTGAGTAATTTTGTAAAATAGTTTTAAATGTCGTAAAAATCTGAATATAGTTATCATTACACCTTTGATTATATGAAATTGTAATATATTTATTAACAATATAATTGAAATAAAAAATGCATATTTGAATATTTGTGCATACATTCAGACAAGAAAACACACAAATTTAATGAACAACATACTTCATTAAAGTCAATCAAGACTTGCATTTAGAATTAATTACTAGAATTCAAAATTAATTACTTTTCACATGGAACTGGGTTAAATCAATGTAGATATTTAATTATTGAATAAAGCAGCTTGTTTCAAATCGATACTTATCTGAAATACAAATTGGAAAAAATTGGCAAAATTATTTGGTAGATTCAACAATACAAATTCGACCATCGTTTTGTTGTGTTTAAGCTGAAATAAGATGAATCGAATAATAACAAAGTAAAATCCACAGCAACAGCATCTCATCCAATTTAATATATTTATGTGTTTTAACTCGGATAATTCCCTACGTGTTCAATATCACGGAATAACAATTTCACTAATGAATCCGTCTTGACTGATTGAATACTTTTTTAAGTCACTTTAATCCAGTGTCAAGTACTGAACCATTTTAACTGGTTTTCTGTATTCAATTGACATAT
>JABFPB010006257.1:0-12231 GCA_022817645.1 Ceratoteleas bidentatus | reverse complement strand
CCTGAGTTGGCATCTTATTCAAATATAACGTGAAGTGGCATCTTATTCAATTATAACGTGAGGTGGCATCTTATTCAGCCATAACGTGAAGTGGCATCTTATTCAGCCATAACGTGAAGTGGCATCTTATTCAGCCATAACCTGCAGTGGCATGTTATTCGTAAGAGCCATCGATATGATGTTTATACTTATGTCAATGGATCCACCATATAAAGTTGTTTTGAATATATTGAAAATAAATTTGTTCATTGTTTTTAGAAAAATTAATATTTTTGAAACTCTAATTTAATGTTCAAAAATGCTTACCTGCTTTGTAAATGGAGCAAATTATACTCCAAATATGATTCTGGGAACTTGATTTGATGAAGGTCCTAAAAAACATCACTCAATTCATATTAAAATTAATCATATTAGAATTAATCGGTACCCAGCAGCCGAGATCCAATTTAAACTTAAAACTTCAAATTGTAAAGTAGTCATAAGACCAATTTGGAGACCAAATGTATAAACTCGATTAAATTGTAATAAATAGCGACCAATAAGGGATCAGTATTCCTCAAGACATAAATTCTTGTAATTATTGCATTAAATTGTAAATCAAAATGGCGACAGAGAGTCCCAGTTTGTTCCAATTTAATATAATATGCCGCGGCATACTGGATTAAATCGTATAAAATTCAAAATTCTAGTTCGATCCTGCCGCCATTATGATTTACGATTTAATACAATTTTAATTGCTTCCAAATTATGTTTTGAGGAATACTGATTCTTTATTGGTCGCCATTTATGCCAATTTAATCCAATTTAATTAAACTTGGTCTCCAAATTGGTTTTATGTCCATTTTACAATTTGAACTTCTAAGTTTGAATTCGATTTCGGCTGCTGGGTAAATAATCGTACGTCTTCATCTATTCACTTTTTTACTCTTTAACCCGCAGAGCGATCCTGAGGGTCCCACCTAGGTTTATTTACTCTTTGAAGGACGTAACTCACCAAAAACAACTTTTTATGTGGTCGCTGAGCATGATTCTGAGTTTGGATTTTCAAAATCCAAATGACGGATCCAATATGGCGGACTAGATCAAATTTTTTAAATAACCCTATCAGCAAAGAATATTATTAAATATTTCTATAATGTTACTATAATATTATGCGGACATTCAATATTACAGTAATATTATAGAAATATTAAATAATATTTTTGCTGATAGGGAGTTGTTTTATTCGTTAATTTTAACATGCATAAATGATGAAAAGATGTCTTCATACATTCTCTACTCACCGTAAATACAACAGAAGATTTTTTTAAACATCATACCGTGATACAAAAAAAGCAAACGCTGCCTTTTCTTAATTTGTAACTTTCGATTGGTTCGTATGCTATGTCAAATAATATAATAAATTTGTACTATGCTTATGAAAATACATTCTTTGCAAAGCGTAAGCTCCGTAGAGACAGTGATTCACAAGCGAAAAATAAATAACTCACACGGAAAACAATGTTCTTATATCTTGAAATAAATCAAATATAATTTGAAAAAAAGTATAATTCCTATAATTCCTATATATTTTTTTATATTTATGTATGCATATACAAATCTTCTGTATATAGAAAAGTATAGAAATATATACTATTGTAAATGTTACATATATTTGTTTATTTGTTATATTTTAATTACATTTAAACTAAATTTGCGTCGGCAAAAAGTTACATACTTGCATATGTATTCTGGGCTTCAAAATCGTACCGTTAGCAACAGTGCTATCGAAGTGGTTCATTTTTTATTCAATTAATCGAAATGACCATAAATTGTTTACAAACATTATTTGCAACCAGTTTTGATGCGACTGGTAATATAATCTTTTTATTTGCAATTTCGCGTGCATTTTCGCGTTGCACATAGAAATACATCCCATGCATAATTACTCAATATGCCATGTTTATTATCATGACGGCGTAGTAATAAAACAAGGAATCACAAATTAACCACCACGTCAGACGCCGGTGGCAATCTGATGGTAATTTACGCTTCAACGAAATTTCGTCGTCAAAACGTAAATATCATCGCACAATGATACACAAATGATAAAATTCCATCGATTATTATGGGCCGCGATATTAATAATTAAAATCGTCGACCGCGCGCAGGTTTGTGAATTTCCGTCACGCGTTCGTGTCAGTGGATCGACATATTTCCACTCTTTGACACACGCGCCTCATTTTCTAGCAAGTTTACCGCAGTGTAAATTAAACTAATTTTAACCGGGTGACGTGGTCCTCGACGAATAAAAATACTGCGTATTAATTGTTTCAATACAAATTCGAGCAATTGCGAACAAATATAACAGAATGTGTAAAGTGAATCAATAGTTAGAGAGTAATTAATAATTTACAAAACTGAGTTAAAAGTGACGGTAGAGTAATCAAATAAATTGTGATGTTCATAATGAAATGTTATGTTATATATGAGAAGCTACATAATATATTAATTATGAAAGTTCACACGTTGCTGTTAATTTAGATGTAAATTATACATTGACATTGGAGCGACAAAGAACAATGCTGAAATGTTTTTATAATGTTTAAAACATTATAAAATTTCTGTTCGATAATACTGCACTGAGAAAACCAATTCGTAAAAAGTACATCATATATTGTAACTTTTACGATATATATCGCAAAAAGTACGAATTTTTTCGAACCTCAATTCGTAAATAATTACGAATTGAGGTTCGCAAAATTTAGAGCCAATCACAACGCATTCGATCCGACCTATCAATCACAAAGCCTTATTTCTTTACGAATAAAATTCGTAAATTTTAACAAATTTGTTTTCTCAGTGTGAATCGTTTATAACCATTGAATGCATTTTATTCGGTAAATTTTAACCAACTAAATATCTGTCTCAATTCCTAATATTACAAATTTCGTTTTGCTATGTATTTTCCCCAAATTAGATCGCATCGTCGCCCGAAATTAATCTCGACACGTTCATTTCAGGACGCCACGCGGGACTGCAACGCGAGCGCAAATTCTCGAGCTAACAATGACGGGGTCACGGGCCTGACCAACGGCTCGTTGTCCGCCAAAGAATAATTCGAGCTCTTAGTTATCAAATGGTCTTCCGATGCCTGGGAGGCTCTTATATCAATGCCATCAATGAGACATATCGACCTCCGTCGGGGGGTACCTGTCTGTATATAGCTTGAATGCCTCTAAATGAACGGGGATCGTTCCATGCGAAATACGTACGTCGTTCTCACCAAAAGGGTCATTTTTCCATGGATCTTCCATCGACGTGGATCTAAAAGACAAAGTGACGTGCCGAGAGCTGTCCGACGTTCAAAGACACTCCGCCCCAAGGCAAATGCGTATTTTTTTATTCACTCGACGACGTCGCGAATTTTTATTGGCCTCCTACAACACCTGACAATGTCTGACCACATCTTGAGTCTGACTACGACTTTCCCATTTTCCGTTCCTGACCCTGGTTCCCCCACCACTAATCCTCTTTCTTGCGCTCTTACTTTCGACCAACATGACTTTCACTTTGTCCGGCTCATTCACGACTTGATCTGGGAACACGTGAACGTATGAAAAAAAACACCAACAAGAAATGTAATTGACCTCACGGTGAGCTTCATTCTCGCAGATGATTGTTTTGCGTCTACCGACGGGCCGCTTCGAGGAGTCCGACAAAACTTTTCCAGGCAAAAATGAGAATTTATCAAATTGTTTTTACTTTCCTGAAAAGTCAGTCTGGAAACAATCTAGTTAGGAGAGTGTAGTCAGAAGGTTGCCAGACTGCTGGCAGATTGTTTACGTCTGGCAACCTTCTGACTACTGTCTGACCATAGAGCAAAAACTCTGAAAGGGTAGATGTTTTAATTAAGTAACACGTCTTAATTCAGGCGTTGCATTTCCAGTGAGTATGGAATCAACCTAGCTACTGTCTGGTCATAGTCGAAAAACCATCTAGTATCAATTTGGCGACTATCTATTTTTAGCTATGACTATCTAGTCATAGCCTATATACCAGTCTGTTTCCAGGCTGATATTCACCACGTGGAAACTACACCCAGATAAATTTATTTACTGCAAATAAGTAGATTTATTTTAGAAAATTATTATCTATAAGTAAATTTGTTCATTTGAAGTATACGTTTAGTTGTATTTTAATTTATTTTAACTAAATAAGCTCTTATTGGTTTGAAATAAAGAATATATTTCCTACAAATTGCATATATAGCGCAAATACAAATACATCTTTTATTTAGGATAGCAAAATTATCTGGTTCTACTAAACAATTTTTCTAAATTTTTTCTTCTTTTAGCGAGTTAGGGCCCCCGAATCCGGGACTGACTCGTTTGGTCGGAGTGATTAAATCGATTTTTCGATCGATCATCGAAAAATCTATCCGATCAACTCGTCGTCCATCATGGGGAACGCTAAATTTATTGACCAACTCGATACGATTTCGCATCGACTAATCCGAAGTAAAATGATAGATTTCGGAAATTGAAGCAGCACGCGGAACGGGCGCCAACTAATTGGAGCAGTATTGGATTCCGCTTGTCCATTTTGGTGTGTTCTCGACGGAGCGGTACCTCGTTGCTGCGAAATCCGGAAAACAGCGCGCTCGATTGTTTGCGAATTTGATTAGCACGTGTCTCGAGCAAACTCGGGCGTCTTTGTTGAAATTATCGCCGCGATTGGCCGCAAACGTTTCGCGTTGACGTCGACCACGAAACGCCACGAGACAACCACAAAATGACGTATCCCAGCGATCAAGTTCCACGATGATTTGTTTCTAATCGAGCAATAGTATATAACTATACATAAATAAATGAGTAAGAAAACAAATAAATAAATATAAATATATATAATGATGATATAGGGTGAAATATGTCGAAGCGGAACGAAAAAGAAAAAAACAAAATCATTGTACATACATAAAATCTCCTAAGTGCAAGTTATGCAGAATCTCACGTTTCATCCCTAGTAGAAATTTGTCCGGACAGCCCCTGTAAGTGTAAGACCCCGGCAGACAGTATACCTGTATGCAAACATAGGACACTGCATGAAATTTCTACTAGGGATGTGATCGGTACGTTAACACTTACGACTAGGCTTAGACGGAGAGAACGAGAGCAGCCTCGCTTTCTAAGTTTGAGTTTAGGTTTCTAACTTAAGACTTTCCGAGCAGATGCGATGTATGGATAGATAACAAAATAGTCAAATGAAATGAAAAATTATATTGGTCTGGACTCTATATAGACCATTTCTTGATCAGAATATTCATTAGAAAATTGAATCATGTAACCAATTTTTGTAACCAGTTTTATATCGCTAACAATGTTGAGTAGAAAAAAGTTGAAAATCAACACGCATTGTATCTAGAATTAAAAACGGTTCTAAATGGATATTGGACCATTGATTTTTGGAGACCCTTCCCTATTCGAACAAAACTTTCTTTCATCATTTTAAATGTTCAGATCTTTTACTGGATATTACAGGTTTAATTAACATTTATTTAGCGTTTTAAGGTTCGCGTTCCGATGGGGTTATAAAAATAAACTAAAATAAATGACATTCATTTAACACAAATTATAACTATTTTATTTGAATTTCCTCAGCTAATGCTCGGAGACTCTTAACAAGGCCTTCTCACGGCCAAGTATTGCACCGCCGAAGTGCACGCGTAAACATGAGTATTATACACCATTACCCCACCCTTTTGTACCTTTTCGGGCCCAGAATAAAAAGTCGTTGAACCTCAATTACACACATGGGTAGATTTTACCCTGAGCAAAAATCATGAATTACCGACTGTCGGTAAGTAAGGGTACAATCCACCAATGTGTGTACCTTCAGTTGACTCTTAATATTCAAGGTTTGCATTCGGGACCACTATTCCGTTGATCCCGAAACTTTTGTTCTCGTGTACCCGAAACTTTTGTCAGCAAAATAAAGACAAGATTGCTACTGTGGCAGGAATTGAGGCACGTCAACCTATTTCTTCATTACCGTTTTCTGCGCCTCGTCGTCTGCGATTGAGAATCCCATTCGGTTCCTCTGAAAAAACCTGTAAGCTAAGTTTGATCAACCGATTTTAGTTGATAAGGTCTAAGAAACTAAGAAGCGTAGTTAAACCCACAATTTAGTTCAGTTATGCAATAACAACGGAACCGACATTTCAATAAACGTTTAGTGAACGTTTCGCTGAACGTCGTTTAGGTTTTTTTGAACTTTATAGTTTACAGTCCGTTTCGAACGGGCTATAAACTTTCAGATAACCTTCTGATAATTTTACAAATTATAAAAGAAATTACGACGTATGTAGAAGGATTGGCGACACTGAGACAACGTTTCAAGAAACGTTCAGAGAACCTCTCAAAGCCAGACATTAATCGATTCCCTAAATATGTATAAACTATTTGAAACGTTCAAGAAACCTGTAAACAACGTTCAGCTAAACGTCGCCAAACATTTATTGAACTTTTGGCCCCGTTGGGAAAATTTTCGTTGTCCCAACTTCACCTTCTCTCGGTACTGCGATCAGGCTACATTTTATCAGGTTGATACAGCGTAATTGTAAATACATGGTACTCGCCAAAGATGTCGACTTATTCAATTTAAATGTAAATGTAATGGACATTCGCTGCTTTCTCGATGGCGTCGTCGTAATCTTGATTGTTCGGTTCGACAGGTTCGTCCGGGACGCCGAACAGTTGCATTAGCCCCACGTATCCAAGTCATCGCGTACTCTGCGTATGTAAAAAGAGACATCTGAACCTCAGCGACACGCGTAAATAATGT
Source organism: Ceratoteleas bidentatus (assembly GCA_022817645.1). Classification (NCBI taxonomy): domain Eukaryota; kingdom Metazoa; phylum Arthropoda; class Insecta; order Hymenoptera; family Scelionidae; genus Ceratoteleas; species Ceratoteleas bidentatus. The sequence continues at coordinate 5,409 of JABFPB010006257.1, read as the reverse complement.
CATCTGTCCTCGAAGCACCACCTTCACTAAAAAAGAAATTGTAATTTTACAGCGTGTAATCTTTCGATATCGAGTCGTAACGCTTTTCGAGCGGCGATCGCCGAAACGGCGACGCGTTTATAACTTATTACCCTTCATTTACATATCGTCATGGGAAAAGGTCAACGAATGGCAGAAGCAATTGTAACGTTAAACACCTTTTTTCAGTGTACCCTCACTTAGTCATATTCCTGCCGAAAACATTTTGATGTGTTTCCCTAGTGGGTCATAAAATGTTCCATCTAATGGTCAACATATTTAATTCTTTTTATTATAAAATATAAGCAAAGATAGGAATTCAACTTTATACAAAGTTTGAACTTTTAAATTGGACAAAGCATAAGCATGGTGACCATAACAATGACCTATTAAGGAAACCCATGAAGATTTATTCTGCAGTGTATAACTTATATTAGGTCGTTGCGTTAGCTGTACCTATGTCGTTACAAATGTATGTGACTTAATGTTGGTCACCGGCTGACCCATTTTGCCAAATGCAACCGGACGAGGGGTACGATATTCCATTAAATAAATTAAGTAAGCGCGACTGCGAAAAAAAGAAGTTGCTTTAAAAGTTGTCAAGACTCGGGGAAGGAAAAACTTCGCGGCGCAAAAGTTCGGCCCAACTTATTCGGCACTTCAGATGAATTCCGAGTTGCGTAAAAAGTAACCTAACCATTCGACCAATTAATTTCGACTGGATCCAGTGTTCGCCGAGAGGTATGGTGGAATGAAATTTAATATCTGCTCGGGCGAGGGGTAAGAGTACCAATCGCGCAAACGTCGATGTGGAAAAATTGGTTTTCCTGTTAAAAATAACGTATTAAAACCTCTTTCTCCATGTATCATTTTTGAAAGATACATGGAGAACAGCACGTATTTAAGATATATCAAGATACATTTAAGATTTCGATTAAAAAAATGTTCCATAATCAGGATTCAATCTCGAGTTCTAAGGGTTCTGAATCCAGAAACTGTAAAGTCGCGAGTTCAATACTCGGTATTGACTTGTTAGAAAAAATACGAGAATGTATAATAAATGTTCGTGTATTCCTACATTTTATTTTTCTAGTATATTATAATAAATATATTTTAATTTTTTAATGTTTTAATTTTTTTAACTTTTTCTATAATAAAATAAATGCATCATCCGACAGCGATTTCCATATATCTTGATACATCTTTAATACGTCTTAATGTGTCTTTACTTCGTTCTCAATATTTCTATTCTTGCTAATAATAGCTTAATCCTTCATTTTTAACAAGACGGGGTTTCTTTATTTCCTGGAAATAAAAATTCCGATGAATGGAGATTCGTGCTCTGTCGTCAGGGTTGCACATATTTGTAAGCTCGTGGGGAGGGCAGTCGAAAACTGTCGGCAGAAGAGCGCGAGCGTTTGCGTCGGTTTTCTTCGAGCTTGAGCTCCTTCTTCTTCGATAATGCACACGAGGGACCGACGCTACGGTTGACAGGCTAGAATAGGTCCTGTACAAAGCACTCCGAATGTCGTTCCAACGGAAGAGTAATGTTTCTCGTATACTTAATAATTCAGTGCAGTTGACAAGCAGGCGCAACCAATACATATATACTCGAACTACTCGTAATGCTCGCAATGAATGTGGCGAACCGATTGGTAAATCAAACTGAGGCAATAAGGCACTCATCAATTTTTCAGCGACCCTCATTTGTGTACCATACAGTTCCACCAAATTTAGCATGACGCGTTAGACTTGCGTTACGGTCGTACGTTTGCGTTATCGATGATTTCGTTTTGCGGGTTTGGTTTTTTGGTTTCGCCGTTGCGATTGATTGCCGTTCAAGGTATCATTATGGATATTAGTGTCACTTTATCGTTAGGTACAGGAGGAATTTATTTGTTCATTAAATAAATATATATATGATATATATTATATATAAAATAATGTTTTATTAATCATTAATATTTAAATAAATACGTTACGTATTTTAATTGCGTAGTGTTTATTCAAAGATCCCGACAGATTGAGAGGAGTACATTCAGTTATTCTCTTGGGGAGAGCATGGCGACTTTTAGTGTTACATAGAGAATGAGAGCGAGGATGTTGTATTGAAAGTACCCTGATAGTCAATGAGTGTATAAAGTCATCTTCATATATCAATGTATCTCAGTCCAGCTATATTTTTTATGATTCATTTACATGAATCACAAAAATACATGAAATATTTAGACTTTTTACACCATCTGTGTTTGCATTATTTACTTTAATACAACATTGATATAAATCAAACTATCAGGGTATATAGAAAATGTAATATATCAATAAAGAAGAACCGTTAGTTTTGTTTTTTATTGTATAACTACATGTCTTTCCAAAAACTTTCTTTGTATAAAGAATTTTTAAAACACAAATTTTTTAATAAGAATTTATACAATTATAAAGTTAAGTGTTTAGTTTTTTAGTTAAGGGGATCTTTCCCTTTGGAATTGTAAAAAGAGCATTTTTTTGTTATTACACATTTTGAGTTATTATATGGATAAGTGGACAAAGTAGCGTAACGGCAAAAAATGTTGCATGTAATAAATACGCGATTATTCTGCAGCAAATCAGAGTCGAATAAGTAGATTATTTTTTTGAAACATTCAAAATATACTGATGATCAAATTGCCAGAATGTTAAAAAATTCAACTGCAATTGGCATTATAAATGAAAAACGTCGAACACTCCTATATTTAAAGAAATCCATTTTCGAGTTGTAAATATAATATTTGAATTTGGTTAAAAAGTAAGCACCAACACTTCACTACATTCAAATTACATAAAGTTATTAAAACATAGTTCAATATAACCCAGATTTCGCAAATAATTATTAAAATGATTTAGTTGTATCACTAAAGATAGGAAAATATTTATATAATACGCAGCGAGTATGTTAATTAGGTTATTTAATCCGGAGAAAATGCTGCGGTTAACTGTCATTGAACTTATACATTAATAATACTTGAATATTATGCAATTATGCAATAATAAAAAAGTCTGTGAGATCGCGATTACATATTTTACATACCTGTTTAATTGATTATCTGATATTTGACATATTTATTTCCAATACTACATTTATATACATGTAAAAAGATTTAAACCAAATTAAATTCTTTACAGCTGCCGTGATTATCACTTCAATTATAATGTAATTAGAATATTCACGTTGGGATAATAAACAAAGTCACATTCTGTATTTTATCAATTATGTAATTTTAATTTATTTCGTCATTTTACGCATTCCACAAATTAATATTACGTATGTTAATTTCATTATCTTTCATACGACCTGATGTATTTTTAGTGAAGTCATCTTTGTGTTACTGCTGGTAGAACGAGACTAAAATTTTAAACAACTATATCCTACAATACGAAAATTAAATGTCTTATTAAATTAGTAGTCTTACCGAAGCTTAAAATTTGAATTATTTAATAATTGAAACAAATATATAACTCCATATATTTCATGTATAAATCAATATATTCGAAGTTGTTCAATTATGCAAGTATATCAATTTGTAGCATTAGAGACATTAACAACTCTGGATATTCTTGACACTTCGTGTCCAAAAAAAAATCATTTTCGTTGAAAAGGTTCTTTTTCTCAGAAAATAATTCCTTTTGATAAAAAATGAATTCGTTTACAGGTATATTCTTTTTTGCCTAGAAATCTTTCTTAAACAAAAAGAATATTATTCTCAGTGCACGGCTCTCAGAATATCTTAGATTAGTGTCTATATTTTTCCAAGTGGTGTCACAGATTTCAGACTATTTTTCAGATTTTTTCACAGATTTTGAACATCTACTTCTACGGTGGCAGATAACGCCTTAGAAAAAACTAGACTGAGTTTTTACTTGGGTAGATGAATTTTAACTTAGGAATCAACCCTCTCACCTCAATCTATCAATCTTCCCAGAAAACAGTTTTTCGCGAAAGCAACTCCGCAACTCCTCGGCGTTTCCGGCACGAGCGACAAATTATCCGTATCCGGCATGAAATTCAAACGCAGATTGTTTGGAAGACTATGAATTATGACCCGGGCTGTCGCTTGGACTGTCGATAGCAGAAGATGTGGCTCATTTCCTCTTTTTTTGTTGCCTGTATTTTTCCTCCCCGATAACTGACTTGGTGGTATCCTGCATTAAATGGAAGCCGTCGGAGCCGAGGACTGCACTAATCACCAACCACCTGGCAGCGTGCAAGGGATGTTTAACTTTTGAACGAGGGGAAGAAGGGAAAGAGAAAGGATAATCCGTAATGAAAGTCGGCGACAGTGCCTGATCCACGATCTCTCTTTCGTCGCGCGAGAAAGGGACTCGAGCACTCACCCTCACATGCACACACACACCCACAAAACACATACACACACATGCAACCGCGCGGGATTAAAGGAGCACACATCAAAGAGTATCCTCACCATAATCACGGATTTTATGTCTAACGCATCGCTAATGTCCCCTCTTTACATTTTATTCTGTAAAACTTTACGCCGCGTTCGGATGAAGTATGACGTATGCTTTTTACGAGAAGGGCGGAAACACGCGTATTTTCGGATTCCCGCGAAGATGATCCCTTCGGTAGAACCAACTGAGGTCCATTTGCCTTTTTTCGGTTATTATTAAGGCCGTGTCGAAACCGTGATTACCGACTTACAGATTTTTCAAAATGACGAAAACATGGACAGTGCTTCTACCACCAGAGCAATTTATGTACTTGACAACGATATTTGGTTAGGCTATACCCCAATATCAGATTCCAATAGCTTAGATGAATGGTTCCTGACATACAATTCAAAAATATTGCACGATATTTTTTACTTTCATTTATATTACAATAAGATAATTTCCTAGCGCGGTTAAGAATTTTTCTATCAATATAAGTCATTAGATTTTAATTCGAAAATCCCCTTACTCGCTTGGCAAACGCCCTATTTCTGTATTTTTAACTAATAATTCCTAGATCTCTATATTTGGTAAAGTATTACAAGGAACTCATTAGATGAGATAGTTTTTCAATCGTAAACATATGTAAAACTCGCCGTTCTTTTCAACGCGTTGAGAGAAAACTGAACTTCATAACTAAAAACATTTTAGCTATGAGAATTTCTCTCTTCGCAGTTTATTGACAAATATGTAAATATACAACTTTGGGGTGAATGATTTTTGTACCAGTTTCTGTCCCATGGGAGTAAAATGTTGAGGATAAACTGAAACTAAAATTCGGTCACAATAATATGCATATCTGTAGCCCCCGAAGCATCATTAAGGCCGTGTTTCAAGCGTGATTACCGACATTACAGATTTTGTAAATTACGACTAAGTTTTTACTTGGATCTCCATTTAACGACC
>JABFPB010006256.1:0-12233 GCA_022817645.1 Ceratoteleas bidentatus | reverse complement strand
CAAAACCAAAAACTTCCCAAAACTCACCATCCACCCATCCGGAAGATAACCGAAAATTCCACCCTCAACCACCGACCCCCCCCCCCCTTTCTCCTCAATTATCACCTCTTCTCTATTTTTCCAGCGCGCCCTCTGTCGGTCCTTTTTTCGCGCCGCGCGCCATTCGAATTTCGCTCTCGGTTGAAAGCGGTTGGTCGAAGTTGTCTATTTATCACGGCGGCGCGATGCTAATTCTGGCGCTATTCTAGCGCAAGAGTGTCGACGTCGGTCTGCAGTCGGATTTCGGGCGTGCGGCGGATATCGGGCGCGTTTGAGTCGGGCGCAGCGCGCGGCGAAACAAACCAAAACGAGCCTCGAAACGCGGGGGCAAAACAACCCCAGCGCGCCTATTTATAACCCGTCGGCTTTGTTTGTCGTCGCGGAACCGGAAGCGACATGCAGTGGCGCCGCCAGAGAAAGATCACCCACGTGATCGGCTCGTCCAATCACGTCCTCCAGTTTACTAGGTACCAAGACGGTACGGGATTTCGCGGATCACTTTGTTAGGCCCAATCGGTCGACCGAAGCGCCACCTACTTTTTGCTCTGCCAACGAGATCGACTGTCAGCCGGAGAATAATTCGCGGAGATTTCTTGAAGATGCTTTCTGGGAACCAGTTGGGATGGTCTGTTCGTGGAAGGTTAGAGAGGAATTTGGGGAAGAGAGGGTCTGAAGTAGTTAGATTTGGTGGGAGGCGGAAATTAACGTTTGAGAGATGTAGATAGAAAAAGATGTTTGGTAATCCATTTGGCACTTGACCTTTGTTAACACATTTGCCCTTTGCGAAGCGACACCTGGCGGCTGAATCGTCAGTGAAGGTGATGAGTAAGCGTGGATCGGTTGAAACTTCGCATTGGTTTTCTTTTTCGTTTTTCTTCTTGGTACATAAAGTGCGATTATCAGTTACATGGCAAATTAGGTTTTGGATAAGATAAAGTGCTTGAATGTGGAAGGTAAGGGAAGATTCATGTCCATCAGGATAAGAGAGATTTGAAATCCAAATATCCGAATAATATATGGAGTTCTAGTATGCAGAAGCAGCTTGTTTCCAAATACAGATTCAGAAAAGACACATGATTTCTGACGTAACGTGACGGGCACGACGGCTTTTAGAATGCTTAGTGTTCGTGGAAATTCGACGGATAAATTTAGAAGCGCAATTGAGTATAGGATGAGATTTAATGAATTTCGCTATTCTCCTCAGCGGACCAAATAGAATCAGAAAACGCCGACTTACAGACTCCTCTTTAGACTCTAATTCTAACTCTAACCGCTCCACCAGCATTTCACTCCCCATACTATTTTATTTTTCAATGAAACTAACCAACCAAAGCACAAACTCCATCCGAGGCATAAATATGCCAAATGCTGTCACCGAGGGAAATTAGAACAGCTATTGTAAGCTATTCCCTACCAATCGTCGATTGATTTAAGCGCACAAAGCCTAAGCTCATTCAGATATTAATGAACTCGTTGCGAAACAAAAAGTGGTCGGTTCACTGAGTCCCATTGTGGCGCCCTCCCACCCCCATTCAACCGCTTTCAGAACTACGTTTCTTATCGCCCCTGAATTCCCTCCATCTAACCTAAAAGCACTCTGAAAACTGGAACCTGAAAAAATCCCAGGTTTCACTGTGCCTGGGACTGTTTTTTCAAAAACTGCGTTTTTCCGCAGCGCCACCTGGTGAGGAGGATGAAGAAGATGGATTGAGGAACGGTTACGACAAAGGGCAGGAAAATGGGATGGACCGGGGTGGCCAAAGCGGGTACAAACCGCGGCGCAACGGCACCGGCGGCTCGACCAGCGGATATGCGAGCGCCGGCTCCAGGTCGCGCCGCGGCGACGACTCCACCAGGTCGCCGTCCCAGTCGAAGATCATGTTCAACGAGAACGAGTACACCAAGATCTCGACGCCCAGACAGGATTTGATATTCAAAAAGGGCTACCTGTCGCAGAAGAAGCCCTGGGCCAGCACGGCCAGCACGAGTGCAACGCCATCTACCACGGAGAGCCAATCGGCCTCACACTCCACCGCAGGTAGAGGTTTAGGTAGAGGAGGAACATTTCATGACACTTTGGGTTTGTTCCGTTGCTTTCATATTTTTTTAGTCATTATTAATATTTTAAAATATTAATATTTGTTACTGACGTTGAAGCTGTTTATGTGGTCTCATTTTTTAGTTTTCCATATCATTTGATACAAGATAGGACTTCGACACAAATATGTATATCGAATTTTCGAACAAAATTAGTTGATATATATGCATTCGATATTCACGTGGAAATGATCAATATAAAATGGTCTTCAGTTTCAATGAACAGATCCATATGAACGGTGTCTACAGAAATTGAAAGACTTGCAGTGGAAAGTTCACTTAAAAATATTATCTTCGTAAATGTCAGGTTTCATAAATAAATAAATTACTTACCTGACACACATTTCTGTAAACGTATTACAGCATGTCTTACAACAACTTCGTGCAACTAATCTTTAATTCTTAAGTTAGCACCTCGTTGTCGTAACATATTACATTAAAGAAAACACAACAAACTTTCCCCAACGCCATCTTTTATTTACAACAAAGCCAGTAAACGATTAATAAATAATTCCATCCCCAATCTCAACAATGTCAATTTTTCATAAATAAAAAATCTACCACTACAACTTCCTCTGAATCAATCAAGTTTTTAATTTCTGATAGTCACTCAATCAATGCAGCTTCATTCATTTACCTTTTCCGTTTACTTTGTTTCTCGTTTCCACTAATCACTCACGTAGCAGTAACCAACTACCGTCCACCGAATGCATTATACCACATGATTAATTATGCTTCCCTTTTATTCCTCCAGACGGAAGTGAGACCACAGAAGACCAACAACTCCTGGATAGCGGCCCAGGGGAATTCGCACCCGTAATGGAGCCAGCGCCACAGCTTAGCTACGGCACGTTCTACGACCACAGCAGCGGCTTCTACTACGAGTACCCGGTGATGCTGGTGGCGCCACCTGTCACCGACCAAATGGGGCCTAATTACTTGACGCCGATGTCCTGTAACGCGGTCCCACTTAGGCCCATCGAATGGGTCAATCCTGCCTTTGTTCCTAAGATCTCAGATCAGCAGTACTGTCTCATGGAATATCAGGTTAACCTTTCCCCAATTTAAACAATTTGTTAAAAGAATTCATTAAAACAATTTTCCAATAAATTGGATCAATTTATCGGTTTAATTAATTGTTTTTCGACGATAAAAAGGGGATTTTATTCAAATCGAAGGATTTGTCTCGTTTGGTTTTAGTTCCGTTAAAATCCGTTGATGTCGCAGGAGATTAGTTTCAGTTATTGCTGAGAGTGGAAGTATGATGAATGTGAATGAAATGATCAAATGTTTTCAGACGGGTCAAGCTCCAGATTGCGCTGTGGTGGTAGACGAGCACGGGACGCCCCTACCGGTGGAACCTGTGAACGGAGTGGACGAAAGTGCGAGCTGCAGCGGGAGCGTCGCCGGCGAGGAGCAGAACGGCGAGTACTCCGAGGAGCTGCGCGAGGAACACGAGTCCTTCAACGGCACGTACGTCGACCCGGCGAGTCTCGCGCAACCCGTACCCCTGCCACATGTGGTGCCACCTGTGCCCCAGCCGTACCTCTACCCCGGACATTACATGTTCGGGCCACAGCTCGTCAACGTTAACGGTACATTGAAAAAGAACAATTTAACAATATTTTACTGACAAAGAATATTGTATTTATTCTAAAAGATACATTTTAAAACTACTTTTCTTTTGTTAGTTTTGTTAGTTTTGTTAGTTTTGTTAATTTCGTTAGTTTTGTTAGTTTTTCAAAATAGTTCAGAGAAATTTTGATTTTATTTAATAATACCACATAAAAAACCCTTCAAAGTATAAAAATAAATTATTTTTGCGAAAAATTCGATTTCTGCTCAATTTTTGTTTTACAGTCCCATTAACTCATATTTTAAAGCTGCCTTGACGGATTTGCAAGCAATATAAAGATAACATCGACGCGATGAACACTAATTATAATGAAAGACTGGCCATTAATTAAGTTTATCGTCCATGTCAATAACTGATACTAGGTCTCTCAGCATCAATTAAGATTCCTCTAACTCCAGTTTCTTAATAGTCAGTAAAATAGAAGAAAGGCGGGGGCTAACGAGTATTTGTTTTCCCCCGGTCGGCTAACACAAATCTCACTCGTGTGAGGAAAAATTAATCGCGCAAAGCACGGTCAACAAAACGACGTTTTCGAAGCGCCTGAAACGTCAGCCTGAATATCCCGTTTAACGTCCATTTTAGTCATTAAGCCGAGTAAATAATAGTCTTCGCGGTTACGCTGCTTCCGAGCGGCACTCGCAATGTGCCAAGGAGAGCCGAGGGAAAAATGTGAAAAGCGGTTTAAGCTTCGAAATCTTTGTCAGAATTCAAGTTGGACATTTGTTCAACAAGAGTTTGCTTTCGCGGAAGAAGCTGATGAGTTTGTAAACTGTTTTTTGCACTGTTTTGAATTTAATTTTGAATTATACAGCTTTAATACTGTACTTTAACGTCTTGCTTCTTGGGAGAAAAAATGATAATGAAATAAATTATAATCGTATTGCAAACAAGGTGGCAGGAAGCAAACGGCGACAAAGTTGAATGAATGTTTTAATATCAATTCGTTACAGTCACTGTCAGCGGCAATTTGCGCGGATTTGATTTAAATTTGTCGCGCGGACCATAAAAACGCTTATTTATAGGATCAACGTTCGCCGGGGCGTTTGCGTGTAACACGTTTTTCCCCTGTCGCACACGTCGTCCCATTAAATACAGAGAAACCGTTTATTATTTCACCTAACCAACACTTGCAAAGGGGACGAAGTTAATTCCAAGTGTCCGCGTCGCGTCTTGATTTAATTTATACATATTACGGCGGTCAATTGACGTGATATTGGCTTATGAATTCAATTAATGATGAAATTCGTAACAGACTGTGATTATAGTGATTAGTCATTGAAATTCGATTAAAATTATTCAATCAATTACTGATCGTATAACATTACATTGGTTTTGTAACCACTAAAAACTGTTCAATTATTTGGTTGGGTTGGTTTCATTTTAGCTGGAAAATAAGATGAACTTTGAAAATCTGCGGATTTATTTGTCGGGTAGAATAGTAAATAAATGATTAAATGTTTTACTTCATCGACCTGTGTCGAGTCTATATTTGCATTATGGTATTGATCATATCATATTCGCAGTAGAATCATTTGATCTTTTATGCATCGAGCATTGTACTTTATAGTCAATACGTCTATTCTTTCACGTGATACAATGCCTGAGAAGTAGCTGTCCGAAGAAATAACCGTGTAATCACAATTTTTTTATTCTCATGTGAGTTCAATTTCATTTATTTTGGATCACAAATGAGTTTTTTTACAAATTCGAAAAACTGAAGTCTTTCATTCACAAATAAAAAGAAATGGCAAGAAAATGTCTCAAGATAAAGTACTGTCGTCAATAATCATCCTAAATATGTATTGTGAATTATTTTTAATAAAAACAAAAAAACTATTGATGAATTACATAATCTATCATAAATATTATTCACGAACGCTTTTATGATATTGCTGCATCTTATATGATATTGATACAGAAGTTCTTTGAAAAAATCTATCTGCAAATGGGAAGATGAGAACATTTGAATAAGTTTAAATCGAGTTTTCCCGATTATATAATGGTACCAATTGTACTGCGGACACAATGTAATGAACATAGTTAATTAGTAGGATATTTATTTATAGAAAGGTTACGACAATCTACCGTAAACAAAAAGTTATAAAAATAACTGCACGGTAACGAGTGTCTTTGCATAGTTAACCCTACATATTTACGTGCAAACCCTGCATAAGATAATTCTATAGAAAACCGCGTTACATAAGTAAATGTTTTCGATCTTGACTTAGCCTCCAACAACACTGTACCCATCTCTACCTAGCTATACATCATATAAGAATCTCCACATAAAATAGTGTCTATAGGGTCTCATACAAATCGCACCGTTTATATGTTGCGTTCCTTACACAGATCTGTCATTCTCTAAAAATTCTCATATCATTAAATCTACTGTCAACCAGCGCAGTAAAAACAGAAATATATTCCAGATACACTCCCGATATATTCCCAATTAATTCCTGATATATTGTCAATATATTGTCAATATATTCTCAAAAAATTCCCTATATATTTCCAATATTTTCTCGATATATTCCCAATGTATTCCTGATATATTCGCAATATATCCTCAATTCATTCCCAATATATTCCCGATATATTTCCTATATATTTCCAATATATTCCCGATATATTCCCAATATATTCCTGATATATTAACAATATATTCCCAATTCATTCCCAATATATTCGCAATAAATTCCCAATTCATTCTCAATATATTTCTGATATATTCGCAATATATCCGCAATTAATTCCCAATACATTGCCAATATTTCCCCCATATAATCCCAATGTATTGCCGAAATATTTCATATATATTGCCGAAATATTCCATATATATTTCCAATATATTCCCGATATATTTCCAATATATTCCCAATATATTCCCGATACGTTCCCAATATATTCCCGATATATTCCCAATACATTCCTGATCTTTTCACAATATATTTCCAATTCATTCCCGATATATTCCCAATATATTCCCGATATATTCCCTATATATTTCCAATATATTCCCGATATATTCCCAATATATTCCTGATATATTCGCAATATATTCCCAATATATTCCTGATCTATTCATAATATATTTCCAATTCGTTCCCGATATATTCCCCATATATTTCCAATATATTCCCGATATATTCCCGATATATTCCTGATATATTCCTGATACATTCACAATATATTCTCAATTCACTCCCAATATATTCACAATAAATTACCAATTCATTCTCGATATATTCCCGATATATTCCCAATATATTCCCAATATATTGTCAATATAATCCCCCTTATAATATCAATATATTCCCGATATATTCCCAACATATTCTCGATATATTCCTGATATATTCACAATATATTCCCAATATATTGCAAAATATATTGGGTATATATTGTGAATATATCAGGTTTAATATATTGGGAAAATATAGATTATATATCTGGAATATATTGTTTTATAAAAAATATATTGACAATATGTTTCTATATCCTATATGGCCCATACATTCCTACGTTCCCTAGCTCAGACATTCTTCAAAATATCTGTAACGAAAACATCCTGACCAAAATGCCCAAGAACCAAAAGGTCGACCCATTGACTTCACCTTGATTTCATTGAGCAAAGCCTAAAATCCACTCGACGCCTCGCGAATTCGTTGAGAAAGCCTGGCAATTAACGCGACAATTAACATCGTAGCGCGCCTACATCGTAGCGCTTTTCCGGGCCGAGTCCGTTGACTCGTTGACACCGCGATGGTCCAACTCTTGGCATTTAAGGTCGGCGCGAAACTCGACAAGAGCGCGGCTGGCAGCGCTTCGGTCCGGGCATTTTTCCGCGCCCGAAAATAGGCGTCGCGCGAAAATAAACGCGCGCGCGTCGCGTCGCTCGCAGTCTTGCGATTGGAGGCGCGATGGAAGGCCGCTTTTTTTCGCCACCATGGACCGCCGGCCACAATGTAACCACCAAGAGACAACAAAATCAAGCAATAAAATCACGCGCGATGCATTGCGCACATTTGGCAGCTGCGCGCGCGTTGCGCAGCTTTTATTTTTGACATCCGACATTGTGCGACGTACTTTCGGTGACCTCGTGCAGCAATTTTTATCGGCGCGGATGTATCGACTTCCTCGTTTTCTTTTCTTTTTTTTTTTTTTTTTTTTGATAACAATTTTTGATTGGGTTCTTTGGGATTGTCATTTTTTGGGTTGAATGTGAGAGGTTTTTTAACTCATTGATTGTAATTTTTAAAATTGAGTTTGGAGTGTGATGTTTGAGACAAGTGGTGGGAGATGTTGGAGTTATTTGTGTAATTATGATTCACACTTGTAGCATAATTAATAATGTTGAAACGCGGGTGACTTGCAGGCGTGACGATGCAGAGCGGACCTATGGTCAGGTGCAACGAGGTGGTTAACACCAACGCGAGCGTAGCGTGTGCCAAACGCAGGAAGAAGAAGAAGCGAAGAAAGCAGAAGAGACTTCCAACTCTCGTAAGTCGGTTCTGCTAAAACGGAGTTTATTTTACTGTCAGAGATACTTGGCAGCTGTCTAAATTTCAATAAGTGAATATTCTTGTTATAAGTGGAAAGTCGTGCATCTAAAAATATAAGTGTAGATGCACTTCTTAATAAGAATATTCACACTGAGAAAATGAGATATATCATAAAAGGTCTGAAGACTTTGTATCTACGATATATATCTTAAGAGTACAAAGTTTTTGCAATTTTTACGATTTTTTCTCAGTGAATAAGTTGGAACTTTTTGAAATGTAGAGAGAATATTTGGCAATGTTAATACTTGTTGTTTATAATATTTTTAGGGAAACACGGAAGACGACGAAGAAGAGGAGGACTACAGCTCGGAGGGAGAACACAGTTCCCCTTCGTGTCGACTGCAGTGGCCTCTGGGACAAAACGCACCCCAATCGCCGGCCCCTTCCAATCGCCCACTGAATCCCGAATGCCAAGAATTCCAGCTCCGTACCCCTATGCCGGATCCCCCGAATCAAAGCGCGGATCGCGTATCCGCGCCCACGGAATCTTCCACCGAGAGCTCGGAGATGACTCAGGAGAGCAATTCTCAGGTCGAATCATCTTTTCTAAATGTTAAAGACTTTCAAACAAAAAGTGAAAATAAATATTAAACTTTTCAAAAATGTTATACAAAACTAAAAGGCAATTAATTTAATCTGCCAACATTTCAACGATTTTTACCGTCTAGTTCTCGAGAAATTAAATATTCAAAAATAAAGAGAAAATATTATTTAAAATCAGCGCCACCTTGTGTCTCTTTTGCAAACCCAACATGCATAAGAGACACAAGGTTCCCCGAAGAAAATGCAAAGTAAAAATGCGAATTTTGTAATGAAAAATGCAGGTGCTCAAGGATGCTAACGGTGAGCCAAAAAGACTGACGCACGATAAAGCGAAGCAGCATAGCGCGGAATTAGCTGTAGTGTGCGCGAAGGAGCGCGCATCGGACGCCGACGAAAGTTCCAGTGTCACGTTTACGCTGACCGAGACGAATCCCGAGTCGACGATCCTCGTAGAAAAACCGTGCTCCAGGTACCGACTCGTTTCGTGTAGTTTTTTTTATATGCGTAGCAAGCGGGAACTGAAGGGACCTTACGAAATTATGCCGCCAAATGGAAGCCGGATTGCGGCGATGAAAAATAGGATAATCCGGCGATGAAAAATAGGATAATCCGGCGTCTTTGTACCGCAGAGAATGGGATGAGATTTCGTAGCTTATTTCCGGGAGGATTGAACATTATTTGGGAAAGAAATCTGTCTTTAGTTGACTTCGCAAAACGAGAGAAAAATAGTTGTTCGGAAATGCGAGTTGAAAATGCATTTGCAACGTGTATCTCCATTTGGCGACGTTATTTGCAATATTGGATCGGGGAGGATGATTGTGACATTGCTTTTTAACTTTCAACTAGATATAATAAATATTCTAGTAGTATTGTTAGTTTGGATATTACAGCTTCAATGTATAAATATATAATAAATATATAATAAGGAGGAGAAAACAAATGATATTTGTTATAAACAATTCATAGTTGCAATCGCCTTAGTTGATCCTATACACAAAAGTTTGTTCAGGCAGTAAAGTTAGACAGTTTAGTTGACAAGCCAGACAGTATGTCGAGCTAAAAGCGGGAAGTAAAAAGCAATTTTAGTTGGACCATATTAATTATAATCTACTAGGCTTTTGTCAAACAGTTTCACCTGAAGTTTAAGTGTAAATTTTAATGTATAGGCTCATAAATATAAAATATTGACTCCATCTGTATTCTTTTCATCTTTAAAATTAATTGGCAATGTAGATGGAAGATTTATGAAACTTAAGATACGCTAACACTTTGTTTATTCTACAGAAATATCATATCTGCAAAATGTAATGCAGGGTTTTTGCGCACCTGGAAAACCTCGAAAAGTCAGGGAAAATTGAAGCGCTGGAAAACTCAGAAAAAGTCAGGGAATTATTTTACTAAAAACCTGAAAAAATAATTGTTGCAAAATTGTGTTAAATATATTTAAAAAAACACTAATTCAACTTAAATGTGTAAAGAATTCAATTCTTTATTTTTGTATTCTTACTATTATTCAAAAAATATATTTTTATTTCATGCACAATTAGATTGAATTTAAAAGAAATAACTAAAGTCACGAAAGTAATGTGTTTTTATTTAATGTCTGAACAACTAAAAATTAAATATTTATTATCATTTTAAAACATTTGACAATATTTTTCTCCTAAATGCAAATTAAGTTCCATAAAAAATAATACAAATAAAGTTCCACAATGAAGTTATATAAATTTTAAGCACTGTCATTCAAAATCTCTGCATGCTGAAGATTTAGCATATTGGGGAATCTTTTCCATGTAGTTTCAATAGCTGTAAAAATTACTTGGAAAATAGATCATTTATCGCAGGAAAATCTGGGAAAGTCAGGGAATTTAAAAATCAAAAAAGCGCAACAACCTTGCAAGATCAAAATCAAAATCGAATATATTGGAAATATATTCGATATATTTTGGCAATATATTGGCAATGTATTGGAAATATATTTCCATACATATTAGCTGGAAATATATAGAAAATGACCTCAGTGAAAGTAGAAATATATTGGCTACATAGGAAACATATTCCCAATATATTTCGAATATATTCCCAATATATTTCCAATATATTCCAAATATATTCTCAATATATTCCCAATTTTTGCAATATATTGGGAATGTATTGTAATTTTTTCAATATACTAGGAATATATTTCTAATCAGAAATGGGTAATGCCAAATACACAATTACTTTGAAAAAAGTGTAAAATAGAAGTTAATTTACTTACAATTTACACTATTATTATTGATGAAATTTCTTTTATGAATAATATACATTATTTATCATTGCTAAATAACAATCACTACAATCGTTTACAACATAAATACTCATCAAATTCTTGCGAAAAACTGAAAGTATTGGGTAATTGAGTAATTTTCAATTACTTTGTACAAAAACAATTATTTTGCCAATTCATGTTTGTTAATTGTTGCAATGACCATTAACTAATAATTCAAAATATTTTACATTAGTGACAAGAGAAATATTATTATAAATCATATTTTTTCTGCAAATAAACACTGTTTTTGTACATTATGCAAGTAAATGAGTAATTGACGATGCCCATCTCTGTTTCTAATTATTGCAATATATTGGGAATATATTTCTACTTTTACTAGGATATGTTTTGCATCAATTTCAATTAAGTCTTCGATATACTGAAATTATATATTTCTTTTACAAGGATCTTCTCACTTCCTGATCCCAAAACTCGTATCTTTTGCAGGGCGCCGAGTCCTGAAATAAACCGCACGACGACGCCAATCAATGCCGAAACAAATCGCCTGCCTGTGAGCTACGAGTCGCTGGTTACGCGGCCGACGCAGAGCCAGCGGCGCAAGTACAACAAGAGCGGCAAGTTCGTGCGCGAGCCGACGCCGGCACCGGCGAGCGACCTGGAAGCCCTCGCGGAGGCGACGGCCGCGCCGGACAGCGGCTCCACGTGCGAGAGCTGCTACGAGGCGAGCGCGGAACAGTGCCAGGCCGACGAGGAGGAGGAGGAGGAGAAGAGCGCTCGGGACGGCTCGCAGGAGGACTCGGGTTTCGAGAGCCAGACGCAGCCGCGCCGACAGCGCCGCCCGATCAGCGACGCGGTCACCGAGTGGCTCAAGCGCGCAAACTCGCCCGACATCTTCGTCGGCAGTTACGCGCCGAGCGGCGACGAGGACGACGACGATTATGAGGACGACGAAGACGAGCCGCCAAAAAACTTGCAAGTTAGTACGGTTTTTTGACTTACTTGGGTATATATGTGGGTTTGAGGAAAAATGAGTTAAGTACTTTTTTGTGATTTCGACAAGGGGTTGCCTACTCGCTACTCTTTC
>JABFPB010006255.1:0-12233 GCA_022817645.1 Ceratoteleas bidentatus | reverse complement strand
TTCCAGGGATTGGCAGGAAATATCCCTGATTTGCATGGAAATGTGAAATAATTGCCAGGAACTTTTAACGCGGGAAGTATACTGGTTTTGGGTTCAATAAATAAGTACGAATATTCAATAAATAAGGTCGCAGTTTTTGAATGGAAAAATATATGAAACAATAGAAAATGATAAATGTTGTGAAAATTAGATCACACTTAGTCTGACACTTCCTATAAATCTGACAACATTACAAGGTGATTTTCATCGTTTTCAAGGAACCCCTCCCTCAGACTTCGACCTACCACTTGGCATGTTCGATGAGCGTCCGCATTGCGTTATTGATGGTGATCGCTCTGACGGCCATTTTGGTAAGGTTGTTGCAGCTGCATAGTAAGAATTTGCAGTGCGGTTAACCGAACGCGAATATGGACTTTCAAAAGAACAGACAACTGGAGTTAAATGGTTCTTCAGTCACTCATAAAATACAGTATTCAGGATCGAAAATTGTACACCTTAAAATATGTGATAAAATCGAACCCAAGGCTTGAGACTTGCAATTTCCTTGTGACGAAATGAAAATAAATTCATGCTAAGCTAATATTATTTCCATCTAAAGACTTGGATTTTAAACTTCGACAAGATTTTACGAACGAAAATTACAGACCCAAATGGCCGCCTCTTACCAATATAAGTTTCGCACTATAAGTATCGCAAGCCTTCGTAACATTCTCAATTTCATGGTCAACACCTTTGGAGATAGATGCCATGCTACTGAATAAGGTCAGACACTATGAACAGTAGTAAGAATTGAAAAATCCTGAGTTATTAGTATTTCAGCAACGAGTTCCTGTAAAAAATAATGCAGTTATGCAAAACAGAACAATTGATAAAGTAAGTGATGAGCATATTTAAATTTAACAATGGATCCATTTTTCGAAATCCTTAAAAAGTAGACAGGAGTTCCCTGAACCACTGACTACATAGCCTCTAACTCGTGTAAAATATTCCCAAAAAATATAAAATAAAACCTCACCACTGTTGTAATAAAAACGTTCTATGTTCGTCTGTTGCAAATTGTTAATATAAACTCTTAAAATCCAAACTTGGAAAAATTTTGCATATTGAAATGAACAAAAATTGCAATGGTTATTATTGTAGACTAAACCAAGTTGTTCAAAATTGCATTATGTTACATACACCAAATGTGTATGTATCAAACAGAGAGAATTCTCTAACCCTAAATGCCTGGCGTGCTATGCATTTTAAGCAGGATAATTTTTCATCGGCAAGATATTGACGCTTTATTTTCTTGAATTCCTGCTTTTATCCCACGATGCGACCTCTACCTCTAAAAGCGCAACTTTCAAGCTATTGCAGTTCGAGTTTCGTGCACAAAAACAGTGTCGCCATGAATAAATCGCATGAAAAATTTTATGCGATTTTCGTAGCCGACACATGCTATAATTACGAGATCCACGTGTAAAACATGCGACTGTCTCAATGAGCGCAAACAAAAATTCTCAGTTGCACGAGTTTGACCAGCCCATTATTACGTAGATCTCTTGCCATTTTAGTACTGCAATGTGTCATGGCGTGCTACTACAGCACCAAATTATAATCTTAATAGCTTGTTTGTCATGGTTGAAAAGCATCGATAAATCGACGCTAAAAAATATGAATTCAAGCTAAAATCGCAAGGTACAATTAAAAGAAAAATGTATTGAATGCCTCCATGCTTTTATGGTTAAAGAAATTCTCTCCGTATAATACATAAAGTTTTGCCCCAAAAATATATTTTTTATACATTTTTATATAGTTTCGCCCGCGTAGAAAAGTACAAGTCTGGCACATGATCGCGAGCCATACTGTCGCCATCCTATAGCCATTCTGTTGCCATCCTATTGCCATTCTGTTGCCATCCTATTGCCATTCTGTTGCCATTTCGTTGTCAGGCTACGAGTCAGGCAATTGTATGGCAACGGGATGGCAACAGTATGGTAACGGAATGGCAAAAGGCTGGCTCGCGATCAGGAGTCAGCCTGTTGCCATACTATTGCCAGATTTTCTTTTTAACTAGGGCTTATATTTCTTGTAAATATGTATAACATATATGTAAAAATAAATTTGACATAAATGTAATTATACATTTGTGAATATATTTATTCATTTATTCATATTGCATGAATATATGAAAATATATACAAAATATATACGTATATATTT
This sequence comes from Ceratoteleas bidentatus, assembly GCA_022817645.1. Classification (NCBI taxonomy): domain Eukaryota; kingdom Metazoa; phylum Arthropoda; class Insecta; order Hymenoptera; family Scelionidae; genus Ceratoteleas; species Ceratoteleas bidentatus. The sequence continues at coordinate 10,028 of JABFPB010006255.1, read as the reverse complement.
TTACATATATTTTGCGAATATATTTTCTTCCATGAGGGTAACGAATTCTATTTCGACATTAAATACCATGACAAATTATCACGAGTGAATATTATTCCACGTTACAATTGAAAAATCATATCGACCTCATCTCACTTCTAAAAAATGTTTAAACTGACACGTTAAAGTTGTAAAAATCCATTTCCATTTTTACAAGCACGTGACTAATTGAACCATTCGAATCGCTCGCGGCATTTGAAAGCCAAAACCAGTAACGCGTCTCGGAGGATTCAAGGTGGGGCATAGTAAATTTACAGCAAAATCGTTCCACGTGAATTTTTGAGCGAAACTTTTATCCGTGCAATCCTATTAACGTAGTCAAATTTGATTTAGGATTGTGACCTCGCACGCAGACGAGCAGACACGTAATGCATCGCAAAGCCTCCGACCGTATTGACTTCTTTCGACGTTGGATGATCCCCAAGTCTAGGGTAGTAACATGGGCGTTTCGTACCAGAGAAAGACACGGATGCGCGTCTACACTGGGCGAATTGACTACGGTTCTTCCCTCGCCTCCCGTCCTCTCTCCAGCGAGGAGGCAGCTATTATGTAGACGGCGATAGTCGTCGCATAAATATTCACGATGGCATCGGCCATAAACGCTACTGGCTCTGTATGCACGAAGCTATATATAATGCAAACCTACAACACGATATACAAAAGCGACGCTACGACGTTACGCCAATGAGACAGCATGCTTTCCATACTGGAAGAACCGCTTTCCTTGTTCGTATAAAATTACTGGAAGCCTACCTCGTATGCCCGCGGTGAATATAAAATTGAAACAAGATGTAGTTAGCGTAGTTAAAAATGGCTACCACCGAACGAGCACTTCCTGTGTCAAGGTCCGTCAACGTTTCGCACAGGTTCAACGAATATAAACTAATACTGTTGGATTTTACGAAAATGTTGACCAAGTCCATCTTGTGAGTATTAAATATAGTTCATAATATGATTATTAACAATTATTTGTTGAATTCGTTTAGGCTGATTATATCATGTTAAGTATAGATGAAATACTAATTACTAAAGGTATTTTGGTATCCTTTTTTCAAAGGGATCACTCATTAAGGTATCATTTTAATTAAATTAATTACTGATAAATTATTTTTCATCTGTACAGACGATTGTATTATGTCTTCGAACAAACAGATCGCAATGGTGTTGGCCACCATGCTTTCCCGAACATAGAGACATCGTAACCATCGCCCCTTCCAGTCAAAATGATTTGTATCCCTCACTAAAAACTGGTTTAAAATTATTACTATGGTGAAGAACTAGAGAGCTTGGAATTTTATTTCTAATTTGTTCAGCTCCAGTGATCAGATTTTGAGGAGTGGCTCAGAATCTAATATTCCAATATCGCTCATGAGAAGTTACACCAAAGTAGAAATAGGGTATCATAAATAAGTTTAACGATTTCACTTCAAAAAAGAATGATTCGCTTCTCGGATATGTCTTGATTTGTTTTATTTGACTAAATAAATCATACTTCTATTTATACTATTTTTTTACTTTTTGTAGAAGAATATTGAACACAATTTCCTTTATTCGCTCAAAGGAAATAATTCTCAAGTGTAATACATAATTTAATACTAATCACTAATAAATCGTGCTTTTGGAAACACTTAAAGACGATTTTAATATGTTTCAAAGATTGTTTATTTTTATTTTGTATTTTACTGTTACACTGAGAAAAAAATCAGAGTAAACACAACTCGATTTTCGAGTTGAAATAGAGTAAAAGTTGATCCAACTCCAATGATAGTTGTTTTCAGTAGTTTCGAGTAAAAACAACTACGGTCAGAGTTGTTTTTACTCTTTTCTGAGTTGTGTTTACTTTATTTAAGTAAGAACAAAAAAGATTGTTCTTACTCTAATTTTTTTCAGTGTAAAAACATATTTATAAGATTTGGACAGTATGCAAATTAATCAATGTGGTATTTTTAATGAATAACTTATACAATATTATACTTCAACTAAAATTACTATTAAAATAGTAATTGATAATCGTATAACATTATCACATAACATTTTCGATTTTGTTAGACGTAACTTTTTTCTTTCTTCAATTTTACGTTTTAGTATTTTTATTCTCACTTGTTTCAACATAATTTGTATATACCAAATTAATATCCCACGAACAGATAATGACAAACGCCACTGAGTTTTTACAGTAAAATATTTTTGTATTAGTAAAAATTCCCAGTAAAAAAATCCGGAAATTTCCCGAGTTGCGAGACACCCTTATATAAAAAATGTCTGACCGAAAAAAGTATAATGAGAAGGTGAGGTATAATTTACAGCATACGGCGCGCAATAACACAACTGAAAAAACACGGGTATTTTGATTCGGGGGTCCCGCCGACAAATACACGTCGATTACCATCGTCAGGCGTATTCTCACATAAATCGCTTGCGCACTTCTATTTATTGCATCCCACGTCGTTTGCGCGGCGCATCTCCAAAACGGGACCACCGTCTTCGCCATAAATTTCCGATATTGCAAAACATTGCCTTCGCCGCGAATCAACGACTTCTCCCGATCACCTCCCGTTATCTACTTTGATTTCGGCCCTATCGAGTCATCCGATCGCGATTTTGAAGTTGTCATTTCCATTTCCCAATTCGACATCATTGTTCGGGTGTTTTTTCTTTAAACAGCTAATGACCCGTTTGTCGATTTAATAAAGCTTCGAGAGCTGCGAATGTCGATCTGAAATTGCGCCGGCACTTTCGGAAGTAGGAAAGAGTCAAATACTCGATCGGGCGCCGAAGAGAAAGGGTGCCGGAGCGGGACGCAGGAGGAAACGCTCGGATGAGACGGCGTTCCCGCTCCTCAAGCCAGTCTGCGGCAAATACTCATCCGAACGAACGTGTTTTCGCGCGATTCAGCCCAAGTTCGAGTGAATTCGCACACCGCAGATAAACACACCAATATGGTCGTCTCGTTCAATCACACGCGGGAGAAACGTCAGCGCACTGTCCTTGTCACCAAATATCTCAGGTTTTATATAAATTCACGTTTTTTCGGAGATTTCGTGTAACATTTTTTTTCGCATTCGACTATCGTCGAAATATTTCATAAAAAAACATAAGATAAAATTCAATATTGTCCCAATTGTAAAAAATATCATTTCAAATCAAATGTATTTTTCCCTTTTTTTAAGACGCTTTATAATGTTTAAATTATTCTTAATTCTTAATAAAAAGTTTCTTAATTAAGACGTCTAACCTTGCAGTTTTTGCAGTGCATTGACGCTTGCAGCGTATTTTTCTGCAAAATATTTTCGAGTGATTTTCGAGCTAATTTTCTTAACAATTCCTTTTCTTTATCTCTCTTTCTCTTGCCTCAGTTTTTATGATAAACTGGCACACACTTATTAATTCATAAACTAAGGTATATTAACTTTGATCGCCTTAAACTTGCTTGGACGTATTCTTAACAGGCCGAAGTCGGTCAAAAATATCGATTGAGCAATGACAACGAGTCCCGCGGCGTCCCTTTCAAACTTGATGATCGCTCGGCGTAAAAAGCGCGATTCCGCGTATTTGCCTTTCGGCGCGCGACTGCGGGATTATCCCGTTCGGAAACCGCGAAGCCAACGGGAGTCGGTGCACTGAAAAAAAGTTGTGCTTCTTTATAGCGTACCGTCTATAACAGTTCGCGGCCCGAATCATTCAGCTTTTTGCCATTCCACCGCAGCGTTTTATTCATGAATCGGCACTGTACTTGGCTAATGATCACGGCCGGCCGCGATCCATGTGCAATCATCGTATAAGTAAAACGCGTTTACCAACCCAATTCGTTTTGCCCAAATTTTCTAAAACGAATAAGCTAATTGGTGATCGAACGGGCGAGCGGCATTTCGATCGATCAATCGGCTAATTAATTAACTAATTACTCGTGGCACTCGAACGGGTGAGTTACTCTATTAAAAATATTTTAAACGAATCATCAGAGAGATGGAGATGAAGCAGCTATGGATAGAAATGACCAGGGAAATTGAGGAGGATATTTCAGAATTTGACAAGAATTTGGAAAAATGTATCTTAAAAGATGAAGATGTTGCAAATTAATCTAACACATAATTGGCGAATATCTAGAAAGATCATTTCCTGTGATTTTGAGGAAGAAACAGTTAAGTCACTTTTATATTTGCGTTTAAAGATTAAGGTGATTCGTCAGGCATAAGTTACTAGATTAGTCTTTTTATTTAATTTTGTTAAGACGTTGATTTGGTACTTAAGATAAGATCAATCAATTTTCTCACCGTGGGAGAATCTTGTAAATGTTCAGACATATTACATTTTCCCATTATCAAGGAATTGAATGATCTCGTTACAAATTTAAACTCGACCTAATAATTAAATTAAGGAACAAGACACTAACGCCGTGACTTTAGCACTGACAAATACACCTTAAGATGGTTCTTATTGAAATGATAAGGTATTTTTTTAGAGATTTCTTTAATACAAGTTTTTTTGATACCATTCAAATACTTTTTTGAACCTAGGGACGTGAGTTAGTCCATTTTTTTCATTTAATTCTCAGTCTTGCATTAATTTGGAGGAAGTCACCGGCAATTGATCTTTCGAAACGGGAACCGAGTGTGCAGCGAAAAAAGCTCGCTCACAAAAGTTGCGCCGCGGGCGCAAAAATAGATGCGGCGGGCAGCGCGTCGGGGTCGGCGTTAGTCGCGCGTTAGTCTTCGCCGGGCGGTTTTTCGTGGCGGATGCAGCCGGGGATCCGGGGTCCGAGCGCGAGCATGCCGCTGAAGATCGAGAGCGCCACCTACACGGTGAACCCGCCGGCCAAAAAGAGCGCCGGCTCCAGGTTCCTGCTGTGGAAAAACTGGCGCCGCAGGTACGCGCCGTGGCGCAACCGCGCTCGCGCCGTAACCGCACGTGTACCATAAACCCAGTTCGGGCACACGTTGCGTGCGCTAATCGCGGCTGTTTTGCGTCCCGACTTTCAGTCACTAACGAGAGTTATGCGCGAGTGGCCCGAGGCGGATTTTACCTCCTTAACGTGCTTGCATTTCGACGCTTTTGGTAACGTGAGCCAGCTGCTTTTCAATTTCAAATGCGCTTCGGTTTGGTACCGACTCGGATGATATTTCGTGAAGAGAATGGCTGATTGCATGGAGGCTTTGAGATAGAACTTTTCAGATTGATTCGGAGATATGGAGTTCGTGGGTGGAAAGTTTATTTGGGAAATTTGTGTTAGAGTGGGTGGTGGGTGATAAATATTTCTTGAGAAAAGGTGTCTTTTGACTGTATTTGACAAATATGGTAGAGGCATTTTTTTAGAAATTTGAGTAACTGGAATAAAAACCAACAAAATATTATCGTAGTTATATTTTCGTAGGAGGTATCACTTTGATTTACCCAAATAAGTTTAATTTCGCAACTGTTTAATTGTATCAGAGAATAACAAGTGCGAATACTTTTAATAACAGTTTATAACACTTCCAGCTGGAACTCATTCTTCTAGATAAAACATATAATTATTTTGTTAAATAAGAGTAATCGTAACACATGGCTAACTTACCGATATAAATTGTAGTATCAATATTTGACATTGAATGCTGGATTTAGTTGTAGCATCTACTGGCGTGGACCATATTTTTTAAGGAAAATTGGGTTAATTGCTTAAGAGTCAAATTTATTCCTGAATCTACTTCAAACTCACTAAAACAGTTTATTCGATAAATCAAAATTCGATAAAAGATAAATTGCACACCTAAACGACGCTACGAAAGAATCTCACTTTAAGAACTCACACTTAAAAGAAAGTGGACAGCTGACAGTGATATGAAATGAGCATATTAAATCCAAATAATCCTCCATCAACCAGTCGTCTCATCCAATTAACATAAGTAATTGTTCAAAAATAAACTAGGACGTTGTCGCGTTTCAAATATAATCCGAGTTATTTATACACGCGCGACGAGTACAATACGAGCGGCGTTATTTCAAAATGACGAACAGATCGTCTCGCATGACAGAACGACGATTCGCGACGCGTCGTGGCGATCCATCGGACCTTCGCGAATTCACACCGTACACTGAAAAAAATGATGTTCCTAAATATGCATCTTAGATTTTAACTTATAGCCTATATACTCCGCTAGAATCTCAAACGCAAATAAGCAAGGCGAAGAGACTGTTATATGTTTCTTTTTTGTTATTTCGTTATAATGTAAAGAAAGAGAAATGAAAAGATACTTTCACAGTCTACTGCTGGGCTTGTAATATATAATGATAACATACTTCAGGATTTTCTCAGTGCAGACCTAATAATTTAATGTTTTTCGCACAGGAAAAATATATTCACAAAATATATGTGCAAAAATAGACATATACATTTGTGTATATATTTATTTATATGTGATGAATACATGCAACAAATATAAATAATTAAATTGATTTAATTTATAAAATAATAAAAAATATATGACTTTTTGCCAAAATATACATAAATATATTTTTACATGTATTTTAAATATATCTTGGAAATATGTTTTTCTTTGACAGAAATACTGTCACGTGAACCACGAAAAAAAACGATCGGTCCTTTCTACCTCGTTCCGCTAAATAGGTATTCCGACGATCTGATTATTCGTATCCAGCGAAGAGTCACTTTCGAATACTCATTTTCCGCGGTGAAATGGATTAATTCATGCAAGGCATGGTTTGTTTTCCACAAAATGCATATCTACATGCTATTTGCGTTACTTTGCGTTACTTTGCAATAAAAACTGGTCGGACGATGGCTTCTCGTCGATTATTCTGAGTCATTTACGAACGTAGTAGTGAAATGTAACGAGGTACGATACGTCGAGTGCACAAGTACTTTCATAAGTGGTTCTGGAATAAATAAGGCGCTTGTCAGATACAGCTAATTTTGTATGGTGTATTTTAGTTAGTGACGCTAGATAGTATAATGTTTAAGGCGATTGCACAAGGTTAGGGTCACGGAAAAATCACTGCTCGAATAATCGGTCTAACATAAATAACATTTTTCACTTTAATTCGACTGGCAATGCCGGTTAAGTGACGTTTATCCGCGAGTTTTGTTCACACACGCTGTTGCTCGAGATTTATGGCGGAGATGAACATTATTATGAGGGAATCAAGTAACTGAGTTAGCAACTGGATAGGTGTAGAAAGGGTTAAGAATCAATTTCAAACAAAATCTGGAGATAGCGATGACTTTAGAGGATAACGTTTAGCCGTTTGAATATTTCGTTTGGAAACTGAGTTCTTAGCAGCTAAAATACCCAGTTGAAAAATTCCATTAAAGACCACTAGATAGTATGAAAAACAATGTCAAAACCGCATAGAAACCATTAGAACTTACAGTCACATGGAGCTAAAGATGCATTTGAATAAAATGAATAAGCAATTTCATATGAGCATCAAAACCCTATATATTCTGTACAGTATGTGAAAAAACTGCATAAATACAGATAGGACTAGCTCTAATGGAATTTTTTAACTGAGTAAACATTGAAAGTAAATGTGGGAAAATTGATGTATTTCCTCGTTACGAAGTTAGGTAATAGAACAGTTGCTTGATATTTTTCCCTGACTTGCGCATTTCATGAATATACGTTGTAAAATCTTCTTTCTAAAAAATTACTAATTATATGCTATTCTTATGAGTGGGTAAGCCATGTTCCAGATCCTTTTTCTTACATACTTTATGTTCTTCAAATATTACTCCACAGAGACGGTTATTTTTGTACATTTCACACTTTATTCGCAAGTTTTAATTACTTATTTGGCTGACTGTTTTGTCGTCGCGTGTTAATACTATTAAATTATAAACGAAGCTTGTAATATTTTATTCAGAGTTATATCAAACTTAGCAGACGCGAAAAATAATGTCAAGCGAAAGTAGTTCAGCAACATTATCAGTTTGTTTGTTTGAAAGCCGTCCGATCATTTTTATAAAATTATGACAAGTACAAAAAAATATAACGGTTTGTGTGAATGTTGATTGCATGTATTTTATTACAACAGTTCTAGTTTTAAATCCATTAAATTTTGTACTTAAAATGTGAGATGTTATTTAACTATTTAACAAACAAATGTAACCAATTATGCGTATGATAGTCAATATCATGAATCACCAAATAAACAACAATCAAACAAAATTTTTACGATGCACATTTACATTGTGAAGACTTGAAAATCATTGTCAATCAATTTTCAGTTAAAATTTAATCAATAACTCAAAGATACACAGTACACTGAGAAAAAAAATCAGAGTAAACACAACTCGATTTTCAAGTTGAAATGGAGTAAAAATTGATCCAACTCCAATGATAGTTGTTTTCAGTAGTTTTGAGTAAAAACAACAAATGTCAGAGTTGTTTTTACTCTTTTCTGAATTGTCTTTACTTTATTTCTGAGTATATTTTACTTTTATTTCGAGTACCATTTTTTACTCAAAAAAGAGTTGTTCTTACTCTAATTTTTTTCAGTGTAACATAAACATTTACATTTAACTCCCAAAGATCCATCTTCTACACGAATCCGAATGAAGTCATCCCAAAACGGTTCCTTTTCCCACTAAGATTAGCCTTAACTAAAATCCTCTGACTCTGCAAGTACGGCAGAGACTGTCGAGGTACATAAATCTGTGCAAATGATCTAACGCCACTAACACGTGGAGTAATGATCGAAAACCCGACAGTGTGCACGAGGAGCGCGGCGGCGAGGATCGGCGCGGGCGCAACAAAGCTGGCCGTAGCGAGGTGGCTGGATTGGGGGACGCCGAGGACGTCAGCTCGACGGTGACGTTGGTCCCCGACGGTGGCGCCACGGAGCGGCCTGGGCGACGCACGCGGCCCCTCTCGTTAGCGGTCCAGCCGCTCAACTACCAGCGCCTGGACCCGGACCACCAGCCCGACGCCACCCTCCGGCACACCAATATGACCAGCCAGGAGAGCATCGGCAGCTGCAGCCTCGACATCGAGCAGTCCGCCTCCGACCGATCAGGTTGGCTTAACCGAACCCGAAACCGAGCATGACTTCTGCACAATCCACCAGCACGATCGCACCACCCCACCCGTAGTTCGGCCAATAGACCCAAATTGCCCTAGAAAATGGGTTTTCTAGCACTCTTGTTCTTTTAATACTCTTAAAAAGACTTTTGAGTCAAGAAAAAGTTACGTAGGTCAAGACAGAAGCTATCTTAATATTTCGGGAAGATTGTACGTTCTTCAGATAAATTTGAAGATCTTGAAGGATTGTAAGGGGTCAGAACAGAATGTTTTGTCATAAGAGAGTTGCATTCTTCATGAAAAGAGTGGGTGTTTTAGATCAAAATTTTGAATTGGTTACACTGAAGAAGCATAATGTTTGAGTGCAGTTTTGACTGCTTTGATTCAAATTGTTTTGGCTTGATTCAATGAACCTAATGTAAGACTGACAATTTTGGCTCAAAATAACTATTTTTAAGAGTGAAAATAACTCTCATGTACATGTAGACAATAGTCAAATAGATGACAACTTCTGCAAGTTGTTCTAAGAATGATAAGGGTCAGTTTGAATGTGTGAAAACGTCTAAGAAAGTTGGACTGTCCACATTTTCAGCACATTTCAGAAGTTTCAACATATTTTTAGCATTTTACCCGTTTAGTAACAATACCGAGAGAAACAGTGAGTTAAAAGTACAGCATGTACTTTTACCACACAAAAAATGATTTTACTTTATATTTAAATGATTTTATTTTTGGTATCATCAATGTGGATATAATCTTGCTTCCGGATCTCATTTGGTCTTAATGATCTTTTTTTCGTTTTGGTTATATTCTATTTCCTTCATATTTGAAATCGATGCTAATAAACTAACGAGTAGGGTTATATCACGAGTTTTAGGAGTTATTGTTAAATATCTTTTTGCTTTGTAACGTTGCGTGAAACCTGATTGTTTCAAACGAACTTCATTAATATGCCATATCAGCTGATTCCGC